>JAQFZP010000263.1:0-43831 GCA_034695745.1 Geophilus truncorum | reverse complement strand
GCAATGGTGATCAAATCTTCAATACTAGAATCGAGTAAAAAACGCTTTCTCTGCGCAGATTCGTTCGAAATGATTGCAACAAACAACAATGGCAGACCAGCAGAGCGCCGAGTTATGGATGAATTCTGATTCGGGGTCTGAATAACTTCCAAAGCTGAATTCAAAATACATCTTGGTACATCTCTGTATTCCGGAAGTTGTTCAGACGACAGGAAGTGGCATAGTTCTCCCATTGATAAACTGCACGCTTCGATTGCACCCTGAATTTAAAATCGACTCTAAATACTACTCATTACTTTCAAAATTAATAATTCTTACTCGATGTCGGCATCGAATTAATATGTTGACCAATTCTTGTGCCATACGCTGCACTAAAGTTTGATTTAATATTCCCTTTTTCGTTGGATACACAAGAGGAATTTTAGTTACTAATTTGCAAATTAAATGACTGCTTTCCTGAAAACAAGAAGAAATTTTATAAATATTTGTTGGCTTATAACTTTAACGAATTACTTTTAATGTGAGCCAGCAACATGAAAGAATCAACTGATGTTCAACAGAAATCGACGGATTGTTTTCGTCCACATCAATGCCTTCGGCATCTAATATAGTATCAATGGCCAATCCCATATCCTCAAAAGATGGAGCTGTAATTTAAACCTCTTATTTAGTTGAAAAAATTCATCATTTATCGTTTTACGCACCTTGACAGTTCCCATCTGATTTAGAAGAGAGAACCGACAATACGTATTTTATAACATCCGAAATTAAATCGACTAATTCATGTACGAGTTTATAAAATTTGTTGTAATCTAAATGTAAACTAGTCCAGTCATTTTCATTAATGAACGTCTTCAAAGCCAATATAACACCTGAAAAATAAATTCCTTTTAAACTACAATCAAAAAACAAATTTCACAAATATTTACCGTGAATAGGAGAATTTTTAGACGCTAAAAGCATATTTTCTTTTGCTGCTTTGAGTTGTGTTTTTAATCTTGCAATCAACTCTTCAAAACAATCAAGAGCACCTTCACTGAAATTCGCCTTTAATTTACATCTTAAAACGAAATTAAGCAATAATGATCCACTCTCGCACACGTGTGGTTTTGGAGAATTAACCCATTTGTAGCTTTGATTCAGTAACTTGCTAACATTACTGTCCACTCTTAGCAACTCAATATCACAAAAATACGCTTGCAGAATTTTCATGGCTAGAAATTTAATCTAAATAAAAATAAAATATCAATAAATGTGTAAATGTATCAATCAAATTAATACTAACTTCACTCATAAAATCCTGCACGCAGCTCAATAAAGTGAAAAAGGCATCTTCACACTTGAAATTCCACATTTTATTCTTCTGCGCATAAGCAACGAGCAACGGTGTTTTCACTATTAATAAAATACTAATAAGCCTCAAATACCAAATTTTCATGATAAACAAATACCAGGAACCCCTCCTTTGCGTTTATTAAGATCAGGGACTGCGATAAAGGTGTCTAATAATGTCGAAAGTAAGTCTAAACATGTCTGCCGTCTCTGGTATCTGGCACCAGGATTTAAATTTCGTATTATAAGCCAAAATATGTTGTCGACAAATTCTGTATAAAAAAATAAAATGAATTAAGTTCTCACTACACCAATTTAACAACACTTACTCAGCGATTCATTCAGTTGAGGCACTTTGACCCCGCTCTTTTTTTCTTCAGTTACCCACGTCACACAACTGTCTCTTACTCTAACCAACATACATTTCATTTGCGTTATTAATTGCTGTCTGAAAGGTGCATTATCAATATTCAAGTTGTAAGCTAGAAACTCTTCGATCAAATTCACTTCAATGGTTGACAGTGGCTCCGCTTTCCGTTTCGTACTGCACAATAAAATCAAAGTTTGCATTCGAATACTTTCATTTATGTGGAATAAATTTTCGTGAATTAGATTTATATCCTAGAATTAAATTTTAAAAATATTAATTAATGTTTAGTTTAAAAAATTAGAGATTTTAAAATGTTTACCAAATTCTCTAAATTTAATATCCCAGACTGTCTCGCTTGGCTCATCAATGAAATTGCAGCCATTTGAAAACTTTCTTTATCAGATTTTTTGCTGAATTCATCCATTAACGGTTGATACAGTTCAGGAATTACGTTTAATATATGCGGGAACCAATAACGAAATAAATTGTGTTGAAGATTGCTGAAAAATAAACTAATTAATCAACACCCAAAAATTATCATTAATTAATTTTACGATATTTACCTACTGTCATTATCAATAATCATAAAAATTGGAGTCATCCACGTTTGTTGCCAGGAAGTGACTAAAACATTCACATCTCGCTCTTCTTCCCTAAAATAAAAATAAATATTTTAATTTTAATTTTATCTTATCTTATCTTCAAAAGATATTTCCTTACCTTTGTTTTTTCAGCATAACACGGTAAAGGTCAACTCCCGACGAAGACAAGGGATTAGAGTGAAGTGTTTCAGTGAGATGTGACGGTATATTTTGGTTCATTAATAATAACTAAACAAAAAATTCAAAGAAAAAATTAATTTACATTTAGAGCAAAAAAAGAAAGAAAAAGACCTTTTTTACACCGTAATGTGAAGTCAGAAGAGCCAAAGGTGTGTACTTTGTTCTGTTGGTCCAAGGCATTTGTAAATAGTATTGAATAAGTTTTTCGATTAAATTCGTTTTCACTTCTTTTAAGTCGGCTTCAATTAAGTGCACTTCTAACAACATATTAAAACACTCTTTCACTAAATCGGGAACACCTCGAATAAAATTCTCCCAATTAACGGTCAACAGCATAAAAACATGATTGAAAACTCGAGATGAACCTTGGAAATAATATTCATTAACATCATATTCGTTGCCGAACTTCGGTTCAAAGTCGTTTTTCCACCAAACGAATAAGTTTTTGGCCAAATCGGAATCCATCGAAGTCAACACATCATTTTGCACGATTAAATTATCGTTATTGTGTAAATGTTTTAAATTTTTCTTCATGGTACCCAGCCAAACTAAAAGTAATTGAAACGACTGGTATATATAGTTGACGTTTTTCTCACAAAGTTCCAGTATGAGAGGTAAAATAAAAAGTAGCAATGGAATTCCTTCTACTTTGCACAAAAACACAGAGTTGTTGCCAATGTTAAGCAAACCAGTGAGAAAAACCAAACGTGTGAGCTGCGATACTTCGTTGTTAGCAACTTTATATAAAAAAAAAAAAAATAATTAATAAACAAAATAATTAATCTACTATTTGACACTATTTTACCGAAACTTATAAGAAAAGAGACGCAATTGGACATATTGCTTTCCAAATGTTGACATTTCGCAAATATCAATCGAACCAAACAAGTTCCAGCTAACATAACATTTTCCAAAGGACAATCCTATAAAGTAAAAATATCTTAATTAATTAATTCAAATAAATTTTTTTCTTATTAAATACAGTACTTACATTATTCTTTATTACTTCAAATAACATTCCTTCAGCTTTACTCGTGTCAAAATCCTTCATGTCGTTCTCGTTCCAGAAATGCTGAATTAATTGTAATAGAATCTGAAAAAGTACAATGTATGTGATTTCCAGTAACATTAATCAAACAGTTTAAAACCACAATACTCGAATAGAAAGATGAACTTGATTCTGTGACACGTTGACGTCATTTTTCAACCATAGCTGTGTGGTGTCAAGCAATGAATTCATTAAATCCTTTGTCGAAGACTGTAAAAAGCGTTTAAACTTTCTTTCAAGTAATATCGTGACTGAAAATAAACACAACCATTAAAATTAATTCATTTTTCCATCACAATATTAATATTTACTTCTTTTCAGTCTTTTTTCGGAGATCGGACTTATCAATTTTTTCTGTATCTTTTCATGGCAAATTAAATATTCCTCATCCGTGAACGGTTCCAACCTGTCTAAATCCTGTTAAAACAATCAATTAATTATTTTATTGTTTATTGAATAAAACAATTTCGTTTGTTTACTTTCTCCAATTTCTGCAACTCGGTCAGAGAAGTATTTTCTAAGTCTGACAACTTTAACACCATCATTTCAATCAGCAACTTACGATCCAATATTTCACTCGTCATGTTTTTGCGTGTAACTATGAAGTTGAAAATTTGTTTCAGATTCAATCTTTATGAGACTAGACACGGCCCTTATCTCTGTGTAGACATGTGTTGGCACAACGGGCACAACCATCACTAAAGCGCACTCTGTCGACAGAATCAAGAAACAAACTCGGACAAGTGATGGCGGCTTTTTTGAAAAGTTGCGCTGATAAAACCTGTGACTTTCCTGACGGTATATTAATTTATTTAGCAAATGAAAAGAATAAAATTAATTTGATTTTATATTTTAGATACTGACTGGGTCCAGTGCGATAAATGTGAGGAGTGGTTCCACTATTTATGTGTTAATTTTGAGCACAAAAATAGGAAGAAGAATTTTTTTTGCAGTCAATGTGATGAAGGTATAAATTTTATTTTATTCTCGTGTTATTTTAGAAAAAATACTTTAATCTGCACTCGTGTTATTTTTTTTACTATTATAATCTGTTATGTGATTCAGGTATGATAGTAATCTAAACTTTTTAGATTATCTGGGTTTGATTCCCAGCTTGAATTATTTAATTTTAATTTTTATTTTTATTTAACAAAATCTTTGGGTACAAAATTATTTTTAGTTTAAATTTTCAGCAATTAGAACGTGTGAAATGCTTTTTAACATGTGAAATACGCTGGAATCCGCTAACAAAATGGCCGCTTATTGCCAATAGTTGCCACTAGATGGCGCAACAAATCAAGGCCAGAGTTGGGTCATTCTGGGTCATTCTTTTTAACATTTCGGTGAAAGTAGCGTGGAGAATAGAATGGCAGCAGCCGATCTCTAAAAGGTGATGCTACAACGAAACCGCATGTACGGAACTGTTTTCGTTTCTGACGTCATTTAAACGATTTAGATGCTTTAAAAAATTAAATAAATAAATAAAGCATTATTATTACTTGTACTTTGTACTTGTTAATTAGAAATTACCAAAAATAAAAAAGTAATTCTGCATTTTTACTTCTTGAAATCCAAATAAAAAAATAAAAAATAAAACTCTGCCCCTTTATTTTCCCCCTTTTTAGGGGGTTTAGCAGTAAAGTGTCTCACATCTTACTGCTAGAGCAGCAAGGGGCAGCAAACTTTAATTGATGATAGCTAAATAAATATAAGCCTAAAAAAATTGAAATTTTCAGAAAAAATAATTTACTAAATTAAGAACAAAATCACCAAATTACAGATTTTTTGGAAAGGAAATAAAAAACTTTTCCTATACATTTTAAACACAATGGTTTAAAAACAATTCTCTGAATTCGTTCTACGAAACATAACATACTATTATACTTACTAATGAGTTCTTTCTCGGGTTGTTTTTTAGGTTGGCTAGATTTTCTTTCCGAGCCGACTGTTACAGATACAGATACCGGTATCTCCAATTCACCATCTTTAGACGTGTAAGCTAAAATCCAAAATAAAGATTAAAAAGGTTCGGATAAAAAAACGGGGTAGAGGTACCCCATTGGTGTACCACTTGGGTACCCCAAAATTCAATTTCCAGTTCATTTGTGCCGCACAATTAAACGCCTAGCGGAGTGCTGATTTTATAAACATCCCCTGAAGGTGACGAAACAATTCGTGAATGTAAATTTTTTTCGGGGGATGTTTATAAATCCAGCGAAGCGTTTAATTGTGCGGCACAAATAAACTGGAAATTTAATTTTTAGGTACGGTACCCCAGTAGTACACCAATGGGGTTCTCCTACCCCGCGTTTTCATCCGAACCTGGTTTGAATTTTTAAGAAAAAATTGTTTTAGGCAAATGAATTTACCGGTAATCGTTTTACTTTTATTTTATTTTTAAGGCCAATGGCGGTTTCTACAACCACAACTGAATGCGTTACGACGAAATCTGTAACGTTTAAGTCTGACATGATCAACACTTTATCTGAATCGCTATCACAGATATACAAATGCAGCGCCAATGAGTTGTTCCGTCGACAATTTTACCTTACTTTGGAATTAGATAACTCGGTGACATTAAATGAGTTTGTAAATATATATATATATATCTTAACAAGCATAACTTTGTAGGCTTCAAGTCAATACACAGTGCACAGGTGCATTACGGATAAGCTGAATTCGAATTGTACGCAGACAAGTGAAAATAAAGAAAATGAGAACAACAACCAAGAAATGCCGGAAAGTGATTATGATGATTTTGAAGCATTGGCAGATGTAGAAATTACGATCTGAATTGCTTCTTAATGTTTAAGAATATTTTTATTGTTTATTCAAATGCACACAAAGATATGAATATTTTATTCTTACTTTTGTACATTAATTATACAATACAGTTCAAATAAAAATTTCATGCAAACAAATGTGTTACTTATAATGCATAGCCAACATATTTTCTTGTGCTTTTCCCATTGCCATGTCGTTACAAATGATTGTTTCATTTGTAACGACATTCCTCAAGATTGCTACAATTGTTTTGTAGCAATCTTGAGGAATGCCACCTGTAATATAAAACAATAACATAGAACTGTAGTTTAACGTAAAGATAATTTACATTTAGTGTGATCATTCTCAACTTTATCTTAAAGGCGCAATTTTGACCACAGCCAGAAGAAGTCTGTTTCAAGTTTGTTCAAGCTTATTCAAGAAGTTTGTTACATCCAGTTTAAGAAGCGTGAACGTTTAATTAATACTATAATATTTCACGGAATTATTTTTACCAGCTTGAT
The DNA here is from genome assembly GCA_034695745.1 of Geophilus truncorum. Classification (NCBI taxonomy): domain Eukaryota; kingdom Metazoa; phylum Arthropoda; class Chilopoda; order Geophilomorpha; family Geophilidae; genus Geophilus; species Geophilus truncorum. Next base: position 37,012 of record JAQFZP010000263.1, on the reverse strand, counting down.
TGAGTTGCTTTTCCTGCACGGCTTCCTTTTGACGCTCCTTTTCGCCGTTGATCTCGCAAATTACAACATTAGACTGATGTGAAAATACAACTCGTGCTACTGATGAAAAAAATGACATAATAAATGTAAATCGATATATTATTAAGGGTCTGGAAAAAGGTGAGATTGTGCAGGAGGGTTGCCAAAAAAAAAATGGGACGTGACAACATCAGAGAAAGAGGCACCAGAGAAAGAAGGTTCAACGCCAACTAAAAGAAAGTGTGTTTAAGCAAGACACAGCTGCCTGACGAAAAGAGAAAGCTGCCGCCTTCGGTTCAGTTACACACTATGAATAACAACATTGACTTAATTTTGAACATTATTTATTCCTGTTCCCAACCAGACGCCCATTCTGCGTCTAAACATCAACGTACACCCGGGCGACAAGCAGAAAAAGCCAGAATCAAAATTAAAATAGACAATATAGTGTGAGTGTGGAAGTGTGTTAACCGAACTGTAATTAAGGTTTATGATCAAGCGGGAATAGGAGCAGAGGCACTAGAAAAAGAGACATGTACCAGAGATAGAGATCTTCTTTTTATATATAGCACTAGAGAAAGAAGATCCACCACCCACTAAAAGAAAGTGTTTTTAAGCGCGAGACAGAGCTTAAAAGGAGAAAGCGACAAGCAGATAATGAAGTCGAAAACGAGCTCGATGATAAAGAACGTGCAAGAGAAGCCCGTGTCATAAAATTTGCTGAAAATGAACTCAAAAGGCAGAGAACTGAGGAGAAGTTTATTAGGGATCGGGCAGAAGAAGCGCGCATTACGCAACAAGATCGCGACGAATCAGAAATATGCGCCCGCAGGATCGCCGACCAAGACGAAGAAGTTGCAATCGACAACATTTAGGAATTATTTCTGAGAAAAATGATGTTCTTATCAGTCGACAATCCCTTTCCAGTCTGGTCCGGTTTCAGGCTTGAAAAAATAAAATAATCAAATAATAACTGTATAGCAAGAAAGAAAAAAAAATAGAAAAACATTTTAGAAACATACAAGATCAGACGGCACAAAGTGGTCGAAAGAACTTTCCGACTTAGGGAAAACCAGGATCAAAAAAAGACACAAGTTAATCAAAAATAGGACAAGGGATTTAAAAGTTAAAAAGCAAGACAATTTAGTTTGTTATACACTACGTGAACTAAAAAGATATAAACTTTGTTGAAAAACGAAATATAAAGATGAGAAAAGATATACTAAAAAATGGAAATGAGTAAAAAGATGCATAAACATAAAAGCCAATAAAAAGCTAAGTCTCTTAAGTTAGGGCTAATATTATATTATACTAGTGTTATAAGAAGGTAAGAAGACAAGAGAGAGAGAGAGAGAGAGAACAAAGAAAGATGTGTTGCCTTGAGCAAAGCTGATGCTTTACTAATTTAATAATGACATTTCAGTTGCAAAGAAACCTTACTACAATAGCATAACATCATTGTGAGTACGTAACAATCAGGAATGATGATATATCAATAAAGAAAGCATGCCATAACAATGATCATGTACTAAAAGACTTAAACTAGGGTAAAAAATATAGGCTTAACTAGGAGCAAATTTACGTAGAAATATTGAAACTTAAACTTAATCTTAATCTAGAAATTCTCTTTCGAAGGGGCAACAGTTAGAAAACAAGAGTAAAAGCTATAAAAAGGTGTAAAGAAAAGCCAATCATGCTGCGAGCAAAAAAGAAACAAAAGGTCATTAAAGGGAAATCAAGGGGCCCCAAAATTGTAGTTACGCCACTGTGAAGCCGTGAAGGAATATCATAAATCGTCACCCAGTCAACTACAAGTGTATCAAAACATATATAGTCTACTGCCAGAAAGCAAAGTTCCATCCGCCAAAACAAGAAGTGAGTTAATTCCTCTCTAGAAATAAAATTGACTGAATTGTTTAAAAAATAATTATAAAATTGTTGTGTATTTATATCGCACCTGATGAGCTTGGAATTCTTTGTAAGGAAATTAAAATTGTTATTAAAAGAAGGTACACCCGTCCCATTGATTTGATTTTTAAAAGTACCGGTAATACTGCATTTTTACTTCTTGAAATCAAAAAAACAAAAACATTTCAAGACTGCGTACTATCACAAGCGGGAAATTTGAAAACAATAGCAGGTTCTACCATAGATTAATTATTTTTTTTCTACGCCAGTATTTGGGCAAATAACGTTACTGTTTGCTACAGGACGGCGCTATGCAGCTCGACCAATGAGAAAGCTAAGCCAGATCTGCGCGGCAAATATGATTCATACACATTGAACAGAAAAATTCAGATACAGTATTTACAAACAAACTTTACTAATTATTGCATATTAAATGAGATTATTGTTGTTTTTACAGCTATCACCAAAAGATCCCGACGATCCATCTTTAAAAATCAGTCTAATTTTCCGTCATTGATTTAACGCCATCTATTGGAAAAGAATGGAATCTTGACTGTTTCTTAACCTCCTACTTATGACATTTTCATGTTAATTTGAGTTAATTTTGGGTGGGTTAAAATTAAGAGTATTAATAAACGTAAATTATTTATACATTCAATTTAAAAAATAAAATAATAACCAATTATAGCCATCATTAGACAGTTTACTCAGTGAAATTATGAATGTAATGTAGATAGTTGAGTTAAATGTTAACCATTGCGTAATTACTTGTATAATTTTTCAAAACCGATACTTTTTTGTAACAAAATAAATTGTAAGTTTTGTTAAAATTAGTTTGTTTATTAAAATGATGAAAAACTAATGTAGACTAAAGTTTTACTTGAGTGTTGCTTCACTGTATTGCACGTTTTGTAGAGAAGCAAACTAAAAGGGAATTTTTATCATTGATTCATTGCGAAAAAACATAGAATCGCACAAAATACTTAAATTTCTGAATTGTCGTAATTAACAAACATTTTAAATATTTAAATTAAGTTGCGTAGAATTAACTTTTAATTATTCAATCTCTTCGGATAAAAATAAACGATTTAAGTAAATCAAAGAACGTTTATTGCAACAAATATTTAATCAGAGTTTAATTATTTAAACCAGAATTTCAAAAATAAGTTTCTGGTGTTAAATCAAAAATTTTTCATATTAATATTCAACGAGTTTACAACTACACGACATTAAAAATTAGTACAAAAAAATCGTACGGTATGCAAATTACAACATTAGTTGTGAAAATACCATAATTACAATACCGGTATCGAAAAAAAAATAGTTTTAAATTAATAAAATTAATCAAATTCACAAAATTAAACGTTATTTAAATGAAGTTGCATCGCAGAGAATGGGAATTATTTCTCTGGTTTTGCTTCCGCAGCCGAAGCGGCAGCTGCAGCCCTTTCCTTCTGTTGGTAATGCTTAATGCATTGACAGCCATAACAGCACGAGCAGGAAAGTTTACCGTCTTTGCGGCAAACGACATCTTGTGACTCTCCTTTGCATTTGCAGTGGTCGCAGCACGTAGTGCACGACGGAGGACAAGCGCACACAAGGACAGATTCAGCGCTCTCTGAAAATAAAAATGTCATTTTATTTAAATCTGTTTAAACCTAAACTTTGCAAATTACCGTCGTCTGATTCCTTTTCTATGTCCTCCGCTAAATTCTTAGGCGGTGACCCTACAGGAGGCAAATCCGACGTTCTTGATGACGTTGACGGACCAGCTCCGTTGGCAAGACCACGTCGACGAGCTTCAACTTCTTCCCACTTTTCAGCTAAAATTGGTATTAAAAAAGTTGAAAATTGAATTTTAAATGTACAGTACCGGCATGTAGCGACGAATTTTGATTCTTACGTAAAATAATATGAGTATCCGGTCCAAATGGAACCTTTGTAAGAGGCGGCTTTGGAGGTGAGTTACCAGAACTTCCGTCCATTTCTTATTTGTTCGCAAATTAATCAGCCGAGTACTTTCTTCGTCCACTGCTTGACCTGTTGTGCGACGAGTGCCAGTTTGTTTCGTGTTATATACATAACGAGCAACCAATAGTAAACGGCATCCCTTAATTTGCATACAAATTTGATTTGTCTCTGCAAATGTATGCGCTGTTTACAAATTTGTTTATTGAGGAATTTAATAAAATGTAATGAATAATATATAATTTTTATAATAAAATAAACACAAATATTTTTTTGTATAAATTATAAGAAAACTTGCAATGACGTAATGCAGTTCTAATTATTGAATCAAAAGCTCCAATCCTTATTAATTTATTTTTCGTATTACGAATCTAAGTTAAAATATTTTTATTTTTGTTATTTTCTGTAATTGATGTTTAAATTTGAGTTCGTTGTTCATATCGCAATTTATAAAGAAATAATACATAACTTTTTTTTTGGAATTTTATTCAAATATTCTCAAAACGCCTCCAATTACCTCGTTCATATTTATATATATTTTTTTTAAAACCTTATTTCGTTCTCCTATGTTTATTTTCTGGCACTTTAAGAAGTAAATCACCTAAACAATCAGTAAAATTTACCGCCATTTACTTCTCTAGTATATGTCTGAAACCAAACATAAATGTTATTTAATTTTATTTATTTATTTCTTTTAAATAAAAATATTTACTATTGTTCTTCCTAAAATTTGTTTATGTTTCCAGATATGATGTGATCCGAACTGTCTTCATTCTTTGGTAAAATAAATTAAAACTACAGTACGGTACTGTATGTAACTTTTTCGAAATACGAGTTAACGAGTTTAATTACTTGTCTCGAAAATGCCAGTACTCAAACTCCATTTTCAACTTCATTGACACCTGTAATGGTCAAAGTGGTCAGAGTACATCCTATAGAAATTAAAAACAATGTAATATTTGATATTTTCTCATCGCATATCTGCATTGTTTGTAAGGACCAAACTGAAACAAAATCATTCTTAAATATTTTTTCTACAGCAAGTGCCCGTCGTGACATAAAACCGGAAGAAAACAAATCCCATCTCGCTCTGGTTTCCATAACAACCACCTCTTTCGATCGGTGATGCGCGATCCTAGCGGCCAACTGTAGAAGTGCTCTATTAATTATTACACTTATTACCCGCCAATTTCCATCTTGAAGACTGAATTTCAGTTCGATCGCCGATCTCTGTGTTTGATTCACGTTTATCGTGTTAAATACCCAACATCCTAAAACGTAGGTCTTCAGTTTTCAATTGTGACCAACACAGTGTGTGCACTTCAGTAAGTCTGTGCGATTATAGATTAATAAATCAAATAATTATACCAGTAATAGATTGGCGCCATAAATAACGGATTATGGAGCTGCAAATGTGTGAAAACCCTGGTATGTCGAGCGCCGAATCTGATAACCCTTCTATGAGTTGCATGTTTAGTTGTTCCTTTCGTATTTTAAGGGTTTCGTTATGGTAATAAATAACATTTTACTTTTTTTAAAGCCGAAAACGCTCAATGGACTCCTTCCGACGTTAAACGATTATTCAGCGCCATTAAATCGTTTCTCCCTGATAAAGATGAAGTGAAATATTCGACCGCGATTAATGTAGTTGACTGGAACAAACTCAAATTTAATACCTTTACCGGTAAAGAATGCAAAGCGAAGTTTATCGAGTTGTTGGAAAGCACTCGCAGCTACCGAACCCTGACCGAAGTCATCAACGATGCGGAGAAGATTTTTACGTTCAAGAATGGCGAAGATACAAATACGGAAGTGTTTGACATGCCACGAAATCAATCGGGGGAAAGACTTAGGAAAAGCCGAATTTGTAGTTACGGAGTAAAAAACCCAAACCCAAACCGTGATGAAATTGTCTCAGAGCCCAACGTCTTAGTGCTGAGAAACCGCGTTGTTGTGATGGGTTAAGTTGAAAAAGTTGGAAAATTTGACGAAATGAACATGTTATGTAAGGTTCAGTTGTCTGATATTGGAAAAATGAGAATTTGTACAAATTAACACGCTAAAACTGAGGCGAAAATGGACGTGATTTCCAACTTGTGGCGTAGTTTGGAAGTTTACGTGAAAAATGATTTAAAAATGTCTCAGGCAAAAATCAAATGTTAACTAAACATTCCACTAAAGCTTAGTTTTGTAATGGCTTTTATATTTGTATTGGACTTAATTTTTTAATTGATTTGATGCTATTTTTATACCGTATGCATTTTATGTAAAGAGTTCACTATACCTACTCTAATTGTAATTTTTTAATTGATTTGATGCTATTTTTATATGCATTTTGTGTAAAGAGTTCACTATACCTACTCTAATTGTAATTTTTTAATTGGTTTGATGCTATTTTTATATGCATGTTGTGTAAAGAGTCACTATACCTACTTGTACTCTAATTGTACCTAATTATTATTTCTGATAAATAAATGTTTTGTTTTTGCATTTTTCAATATAGATTTATGAAATAAATAGCCATATAGGTAATTGGGCTCCGTAAGAAATGTAAATTTTACCGTGGTATAATTTGCAAATCATTGCTTTATTTAAATTTAAAATGTTTAAATACAATTTTGCAACTTTAGAACTAAATAAATGAAAACGCGCATATGTTTCATATGTAAAAAGAAATATCAAGCCTCTGGTGATAAATCTTTAAATCTACTCAAAATATAAAGTAAAAGCTCGTGAATTAATTGTTAGAAATAATGTCTGCAGAGCTGGATGAATTCGATCTGACTGACAGAGAAATGGAAATGACAGGCCATGAACACAGTAAGTTCAAGTGATATTTATAAAGCAGTTTGTGCAAGCTCTAGAAAATTGAACAACTTTGGTGGCGAGTTTTAGCATTTTATCGAAATTGGCAGTACCGGTATAAAAAAACGACAAACGTGTTTAGGCCCGTAAATTAGCACTTTTTTTTAAGAAAACCAGCTATAAGAAATATACTAAAAACTAATTTCGAACATGTCGAAGCAGTTCTCTATAAAATAAAATTATAATTTTTTTTTTTTTTTTTTTTTTTTTTTTTTTTTGCTTTATACGAAATATCCAAACAGGGTTTGTTTAGAGTGGCCGTTCCGTATATGCACATAACTGAATTAGAATAAAAAAAAAAATTCTTTTCCAGTTCGGTTGAGCTATGGGAACTCAGATTGTGCCAATTTCTGCTCGTTTTCGATAAAAACCACAACCACTACTTCTAATCTAAGCAAAACTCGCGCAGGCTGCTTAAGTATTATTTCTGATATCGCTAACATTCATTTCCTGATTTAAAATTTTGTATTTACATTTTACAGAAGCAGCAAGTGGCAAACTGACATGGACGTTTCAAGACATTCAACATTTAATCTGGAGCGTTAAAGCATCTATTCCCGAGGATGACGAAATTAGTTTTCTAGATGCAATCGAATTTTTGGATTGGGATAGACTCAAATTCAGTCTATTTACCGCTAAGGAATGCAAGGCCAAACTGCATCAAGTGATGAAAATGTTGCGACGCCACCGAACGTTGACTGAGATGTTATCCGATGCGCAGAAGGTCTTTAAAATCCCCGAGAGATCTTTAACAGAAGCTCACAAGATTACGAACACCGACGACAACGAGAATATTCAAAAGACACCGGAACCGACGAAAAGTGATGAATTGACGATGTCCTCTTTCGAAACGCCAGAACACTTCGAGCAGACAAATTCGCAAGACGTTGATCTAGGAAAACAACTTTGCGAAAAAAAGATTTCAGGGGAAAATGAGAGTTCGCACTCTGAGGACCCGATGTTAGATCTAGAAATCCCACCACACTGCGATGAGTGTGAGAAGAGTCTTCTTTTGATCATTTCGAATGCCAGTAAGAAACATTCGTTTCACAGTACAAGAGACTATTGGGGATGTTTATATTACGCTAGGCAGAATTTGGGACGACTTATTCACACAAAAATAGAAGATAAAATGACTGTGATGATGAATTTGTGGAGGAGTTTGGACGACGACGAGCGAGAAATTATCATCAAGAAAGCGGTCAAGATTGATGTTAAGCGGCGGCTGAAGCGTTTGCAACATGACGTTTTTAGTCAAGTCAAGATAATTGATTAACTGATATATCAGTTAATCAATTATCTTGACTTGTTAATACAAAATGAATTAACAATTTTGTTTTTCATTATTTTATGTTGAGTTAAAAAAATTTGTATTAACAGAAAAAATGTATTATTATTTATTTACTTCTGGTATTAATTAAAATGATATATCCCATCAAATTTATGTAAGTTTATTACAGTCAACGCTTCCATATTCGGACATAATAATGTTCGATCAGCTGTTCGAATACCTGGCCAAAAGTCTGGAACCCAAACCCTACTAATCATTTCCCACGCTAAAAACTCTCTTACATGGCCAAAGTTTCTTTCTCCAAAGTTTATGTTGATCTACGAATGTGTAATGCAGTTTGCAAGGTACTTAGGGTGTGTTCGAAAACTATAACCGGAGTAACCGCGGTTATTACGGTCATGACCAGTCCGTTCGAAAACTCCGGTTATAACCGCGATGATAACCGTACCGTCGTTTGAAAACTCCGGTTATGAAGCGGTTCGGTTACGTCGGTTGCAACCGCAATAACCGTGCTCTGGAGCACGGTTATTGCGGTTATCAAGATGGCTACCTCTTTACTAGTGAGTTGTGCCTTGGCATTTTACGATTTAAAATTGTTAAAAATTAATAAAATGTGATAAAATGAGCTGAAAAAATTAAAATTATTAGAAAAACTAACAAACATGAAATTTAAAAAATTTATTTTTACAAATCAGGAAAATAATGTTTTCGTGGTAACCGGATGATGACCGGATCGTTTGAAAACAACAACACAACCGAACACAACCACTATGAATTGTGGGTAACCAATCCATGACCGTAACCGTAACCACGGTCATTGCGGTTATAGTTTTCGAACACACCCCTAGAATACATAAATAAAATAGAATTTGTTTTATAAATATTTAAAACCAACTTAATTTCCCGCCTTTACCTAGCGCCATCTATTGGGAAAGAACGGAATCTTGATTGCCTCTTAGTCTTAATTTTCTACTTACTCTATTTTCATGTTATTGTGTTATTTTGGGCGGTTTTGGGGGTTAAGGTTTAAAGTTAAAAGGTTGTTTATATATTTAATTTTAAAAACAAAATAGGAAAATTAAACAATTAAAATTATGACCTTCCAAGACAGTTTAAACCGCTTTACCATTCTTCAATATCTAGTCAAATTTATTCATGTAATCTGGTGACTTTAATCTTTAGTAATGCAGTTTTAAACAATTATTCATCTCTCCTTATTTTTTATCTTATTTCGTCCCATGAAACCAACATGAAGCTCTTTAGGCTAGCGACACCGTGTGACACCGTGGGAAAAATTCACACCAAAAAGCTTCAAAATAACGCCGCCAGAATCCGCCACAGTCGCATACACCACGCGGCGAGATTTGCAGCCTCTCAACAGGTGTCACAAACAAATGAGTCACTCCGAAACAATTATGCGAGGAATGCGGGGCAATACAACGCTACCTTGAGACGAGTGTAGCAGCTGCATTCATGTTCTATGAAGTCAGGAATGTATTGAGGCACATTCCAAAAACACCCTCCCTCCTACCACTAGTTCGGTGAAAGGACAGGCGTAGCTGCGGGGATTGGGGAACCGAAGCCCTCCTTTAGTCAGTCGACTTCGATGCACGACGCGTGTTTAATCGCACACTTTTCTCTACACACGTACAACGAGTGTAGAAACTTTGATATTTAACTGAGAATTTCCAAACTGGAATACAAGCAACTTATCGACGTACTTATGTGTACGGAGCGAAACGACCACCTGTTTGTGTCTTTACCAAGGACTCGCATGGATTAACCACATTTAGTCATCAAAACAGATGAACACGAATGGTTAGGAGCGTCCCTAGTGAACAATATTGGTAAGTCAGTTTTGACAACTTTTCATCTAAAAGTTCTTGTTTTTTTATTTTTTACCTTTCAATGTTGATCGATCGTTTGAAAGGTTTCACGTGGTAAAGTCGTAAAAGATTGTAGGTTGGATGAAAAATTTGAATTTCGGCTACTAAGTATAAATTTAGAAGAATAAATCTCTGGGAATTGACGGTTTTATGCGCATAGAAATTCAAGTTTTTTCCGTACATGTTTAAATTAATAATAATAAACATTTTTATGATGTAGCCCTTGAGTTTCTTGTGCTTTTTCCCTCTCCCTCGTAAATTTTATTTTTAATTTTTTTAAATTAAAATTGAAACACTTAAAAAAAAAAAAAAAAAAAAAAAAACTTAGTTTGAATTGCAAAATAATACATCTGCAAAAAAAAAAAGAGGTTATAACCTTACAACTTCGAGAAAGTTGGTGATTTTTTTTTCTTCTTCTTTCTTTTTTAAAATTTTTAAATCTCCACTTGTTCTTTTTCTACATTTTTTCTTCCAGGCTACGTATTGTCCCAGATGCTTGACATTTTTTGCATCACTTCCTGTAGGGATAATCAAACAAACCAAAAAAGAAAATTATTTGCTTTAAAAAAAAAAAAAAAAAAAAAAAGGTTATTGCTGAATAAAATGGAATAAAAATGGCCAATGTGCGCAGGTGGTGTTTAATACTGAATTAGAGAGTTCAACCTATCATCAAATGTATAACGTTGAGCCTAGTTCTGAGAAGTAGTTACAAAACCGTCGATTACCATATCCCAATTGATTCGGTAATTACAATCATTAAAATTGAACAGTATGGAGTCCATTGAACGCGGGCGTTGCTGCTCTTGTCTCGTGTTAAGAGGGATTTTAGCAAGAAATAGAAATTGATAAAAAGAGTTTTGTCCGACCGCAGGTTACAGACATAACTTTGGCCTGAGATTTCCCGGATGTCCGAAAACGGAAATTCCGGATGACTGTACGTTTGGATTCCTCTTTTAGACGAATTCAAGCGTTCACATATTTCGATATTTCGGTCTTCGGATGACCGAAATGTTTTCGTTTAAGTGGACATCCATAAAAGTGGTTTTTGGTAGTGAATCGTAGCATTTTCCCTTGTCATCTCCGAAGGAGGTCAGGGCTGTGAACGACCCAGACCCAGTTCAAGGAGCTGAAACGCTGCCAGCCCACGCAAGGGTGGGGTTAGGGAGGAGAGGAGAGGAGAGGAGGGGAATTAGAAGAAAAAAATCACTCTATGAATGAACTGCCAACGAAAGTCCCTCTGGCTGCGCTGGGATAAGTTTCAAGTTCGTAAATTGGATACGCCGCACATCATGTCGCTGTTCACGCAGTGTTGAATTTGGGAAATGAAACACGTGTTGTTTGTTTCGCTGGTCGCGATCAATGAATGGAAACTGCGGTTAAATATGTCAATTGTCGTTGCACCAGATAAAGAACGACTGCTTTACAGGTCACTTACGGCGTTCTAAGTCATCCAAGAAATAATAATAATAAAAAAAAACTGTAGTAGTAAAACGGTAAAACCATCACGAGGCTTTAATCTTTGTAGCCTTATCTTATTGAAGGTGGAAAAAAATGATGGTTAACCTTAATTACCTCTTGCTGCTAATGGAAAAATTGTATGATAATGTGGGATATGTTTATTTTTGAGTTTTTAAAAATTATAATTAAGCCTAACGGCTAATTAAGAGATGTGGCATCAGTGGGTGGTGGTTGTTGTTGAGAAGAAGCATGTGGCTCAAGTTACTACTGATTTTAACAGGGTTTTGCACAAACCAGATGGCCGACACCCAATATGCAACGTTTTGCAATTACACGAGGAATTTTTGCGAGCGGATTCGTGTTTTTACGTAATTTTAATCACACAAAAGGGAAAGTTGTAATTAAATTGTTTTTCAAAAGTTAAATGCGTGCTACGGATGTTTATTATATATATATAAATCAACTGAGCACCAAGATTTGGTTTTTTTTTTAAATAACAACGAGAAAGTAATTTTAGGCCTAATTGTAGTAGAAAGAAATGCAAAGAATGAGTTGTGATTTTCAAGGCTAATTTTATAACATTAAGCTTACAATTACACTGTAATTTTTTCAACTATAAACTCCGGACGTCACCTTGAAATTTAGAACCTGATATTATTTTAATTTCCTACAAAGAGGAGTAAAAAATAATTTCAAACATGAAAACAAAATATATTTTTTATCTGGTTGACCGAAACTGAGATTTCTGAATCTGTTTATGCTGTCAACGTAAACAAGACGACAGTTGCAGTCTTTGAAATTTGACGTCTTTAGAGCGTGACGTTGGTATGCAGTTATACGGTTCAGCAACTTTTTTTTATTCTTCTTTTAAAACTTATTTTTTTCTTTGTGCCATGAATTTTTAATATATTTCCTTTCATAATTCACCTACGTTGATCCGATGGCGTAGGTCAGTCAAGTTGATGCTCACGAAGCCGTCAGAGGGCGAATGAGTGTGGTCAAATGAAAACGAAGATGTATTGATTAGAGACTCGGCCCTGCCGCTAGATTGACGTCAATTTGAGGTGATGTGCGTTAGGAAATGCGATGATTACACACTGCACACGTCGGCGAATTATTCACGAGCGAGAGATTTCACTACACACTTGGAGAAAGGCGCGCGATTTTTTGAATGAACTGGTTCGTGTCGGATTTCAAAAAGTTGGACGCGAGAAGTTCATTGCTACCTCTTCTCCGTTCCCCACCCTTCACCCGCCTTCCGAAGGCGAGGAAAAACAGTCCGCAAGACCAGACGGCAGTCAACTCGGCGCCGGACTGAGCCTTCTCAACAGGAACTCGTCTCGAAAAACACATCAAAATTGCGTTTTCTTAGGCAAACATTAGACTCCTGGATAGACCTTTCCCCTCCTGTGCACTCAACTTTGTTTGACGTGATTAATAATAATATTACGTGCAAACAAATGGTTTTTTTCTCTTTTTTCTTATGTAAAGACTATAGAGGAAAATTATTGCTTTTTTAATTAAAAATTATTCTCAGTTTTTTGTTTTAAAAAAAATTTGATGGTTTTTGAATATGAACTTGAGAATCTGTGGCTTTCTGGAATGAAATTTCTTTAAGGGGTAATTAATTAAATTTTTTATTTTTTTTTTTTTTCAAGTAAATTTAATGCTTTCAGTCAAAAAGTCACTTAAACAATAAACTGAAATTTAAGAGAAAAAATAAATTTCACGCTGGAAAAATTGAAAAATAAAAAAAATTATTATGCTTTAAAAAAATAAAAATTTAAAACTCAAAATAAAAAACTAGAAAAAAATTTTTTTTTTCTTCAATTTATCAAACCAAGCATGGGGACGACACATGACGGCGGATTAGAGTCCCACAATCACTGCCATTACAAACCGATCCACCTACGGCATGGCTTATCAAAATGCTCCTATGATTTATGGACGAGGGGAGAGTTCACTCTGGAGGGTTATGATGCTCGCATTCCTGGGTGTAAAACCTTGTAATCAGGGGTCAGGAATGTGCCCTATCTGGTGACAAAGAAGATTTTCATTTTTTACCCCCCCCCCCTCCTACACTCAATTTTTTCCACCTTGATACGGTTTATGTGTTTTTTTTTTAATTTAATAACAACAAACAGTGCACGGTGTGGGTTTCAACCGCAACGAATGCCCACTGCTTTCATTTGGCCAAATGTGTATCTTGTCTCGTGTAATCGGGAAGAATTTATGGGTGCAGAGTTGTAGCTCAAATTGATGAGGGGCTATGAAAGAGGAATTTGTCCATTGGCAAGTTGCTATCATGATAGGCCTATCTTTAGGTAAGTTAGTGGACCTCACTCACTTAAGCTCTATCATTTCGTCTCTCCTCCTCCTTTCTCAAACTTCACCAAATTGCTGTTCTCAGCTTAAACTCACAGCTCTTTTCCCCTTTTATTATTTATTTACGAAAAAAAAATCTCGCGCATTGAAATAGAGAAATTCAAAAGTAAGAGCAATATTCGATTCTTATTTCTTATCTTTGCAAGAAGTCGAAATTTGCTGAGAAATTTTAGTCTAAAGTGGTATTTTACCGTATACGTGTAATTTTTGAAATTTCTTATCGATCGAATTATCAATTATGATGGAATGCGTAACGGTGATGTATTGTTATTACTAGGCTGACAAAGTGCCGGACAGCTGGAGGTCTGCACTTCACAGTATGCGACAGAGTAGCCGCACGGTCCTCACCTCATGTCACGCCACTCTGGGCCAAGGCAAGAAGTATGTGGCTGTTCAATTGATCACCAAGGAAACACTTTATTGCGTGGTCGAGGTAAGATGATGATGCACTGTGGGGAGAAGAGAATTACAAATGGTATTTGACAGGGGTAATTAATCGAGTTTAGCTTTCGTAACGTGAGATTTTATATTTAAAAATACATGTAGATAACACGAGAAGTAATTGTTTTTTTTTTTTTTTAAATAATCAGTGATAATTTTATGACACAATATAAATTTTTATTGATTTTACAATTTGGAAAATATTTCTCAATGAGGAAATCAAAGGAAACTGACATGTGTCATTAAATCGAGGAGAAACCTCAATTGTAATTGAAATTTTATCCAGGAAATTTATTTACGTAAATTTTTTTCGCATTTGATATATAGCAACAAAATGAGAAAATAAAGGAAATTCCAGACTAACTTTGGCATTTGGAAAAAAAAAAAACATTTATTTAAAACATGTTTCTTCTTTTGAAATAAGTCTTTAATTATAAGTTACTAGCACAGCAAACATTCAGCATGCGTGAAATGCAAATATCAAAGATATGAAGTTAAGTAGGCAGGTTCCATCAACTACTTTAAGACCTTGAAATTATTCTTCTGTGTACTGTACAATGACTAACATTACGTTCAACTTACTATTAAAGACTTAATTGACCTTGAATATAAACGAACGACAATTTATTTTTGAAGAAAAAAAATTTTCCATTTAGGTTTATTTTATGGGGAATTACAATTGGCAGTTAACATCGGTATGCAGAATTCTGCACCCAACCCAACTGTCACAAACTGGTATCTCTTTATTATCAAGAGAAAACGAGAATTTTAGTTTCGAAGTATTATTCTAATGACACGCCTTTTTAGACACTAAATCAAAAGGGAGGAGATCAGAATGTAACTGAATAATTTTACTAACAAATGAGGGAAAATGTTAAGGGTCATAAACTTGCTTGTCTTATCTAGATGTGCATTGACGTTGGGGGATAATTTGATGATAATTATCTACAGGCAATTATCATTAAATTGAAATATTATTTTTTTCGCATATTTAACTCGCGACTATTTTTAAAACTCGAATTTAAAAAAATAATAATAAAATAAAAAAATTTTCTTCTCAGGTGAAGAGCAAGGTGCAGCAGGTGTTGGACCAAATTGGGATTTATCTCGGCGTGAAAGATACCTGCATTTTTGGCCTGGCCATTTTAACAGGTAAAAAAAAAACTTTTTTTTTTATTGTAATGTTTTTGAGGATGAAATAAAAATTGCGTGCTTGTCTTGAATTTGTGGAAAAGTTTCTCTTATTTGCATATCGTCAAGTGACAGCACTCCTTTCCCTTGGGATGAAAGGGATCACCACCCTACAGTTGAGGCGTGCTATGAATTTAATTAACATTTTTTCCGAATGTCTCATCCTTGTGGCAAGAAACCAAGTCACTTTCATATTAAGCTCGAGGCGCTTTTTACTACTTCTTAGCCCTACTGAATCGAAAAGCATTTTGACGTGTTTATTTTCACCGCAGAATTAAGATTCACAATATTTCTCTCTATGGAAGTATTTTTTTCTCGCTAATTGGATCTGATTTCCGAGTAATTTTATACTGATAAGAATAAAATCTTTAATTTCTAAAGTTCTAATCTCTAATCAAACAAACCATATGGGAGCAATATTTTTTTTTCTCTCAATTTTTATCTGATGAATGATATATTTATTTACTATTCTTTCTGCCTTATCGTGTGTTTACATTTATTTTACGCCCAAGTAGTCATCGGCATTGATTTTTTGCGGTATTTAAACTAATTTCGCTTTTATTTTTTCAGGTGACGAATACAGATTTGTTAATCAAACGATTAAAATATCAAAAATCGCTCCGAAACAATGGAAGTCATTAAGTAACACGGTAAGAACTTTAATCTAAATAGATAACATTGTGGATGTTCAATAATTATCAATATAAAGTGTTTCGACCTCTAGTGTTAAATTTTATAATTTATAAGTTTTAAAATATTATTCAACTGATTAAAAATTTAAATGTTGAATACCGGTACTAAATTTTAACACCAGGGGACAAAACACTCGAAGCCCAAACAAGGCAGTATTTTTTAATTCGTTATATAAACAGGGAAAAAAATAGAAAAAGAAAAGGGTTAAGTTATTTTCAAGTGATCTAATTTAACTGATCAAAATCTGTCAAAGATTTTGTAGGACACCTTGATACCCTGGAGCTGCAAATACTTTAGATTTGGCTTCCCATGGAGCTGTGGTCGAGTGGACCACACCCCTCTCTCATTTAGCTCCGTCGAAGGTTGCATAGTAATGAAATGATAATCTTTTCCAAAAGTGTTCACATCATTTGAGCGATCAACCGGTGTTCGTAAGAGGAGGAAAAAAGTAGCAAAAACTGTTAAGGGCCTCCAAACACCTGCCTTTCAGTCTGAATAAATGGGCTGCCATTGCCCTAAAGAGAGAAAAACTTTCTCACAAAGGCTAGAATCAGCCCTAGATTGTTATTATCTTTGTTTTTGTCAATGCTGACAGCCTGATTTTTATATTTTTTTAAATTTTTTTTTAAACATAAATTTTATTCTATTTTTCTCAGGGTCTTGATGGAACTGGAAAACCATTAGTTACGTTGTTACTGCGGATTCAGTTTTACGTCGATTGCCCTCTTTTCATCAGGTATTTAGTTTGAAGAGTAGAAACACATTTGAAATGAATGAATTTTGTTGCAAAAGTTAAAGTTGAAGACTTGTTTTGGAAATCTCAATATAAAAATGATTAAAATTCCTTACTGGCAATTTATCTTTGATAGTATCAGTTTTGTTGCTTGGTTGGGTTACAGGAAATGCCAGACACGCATTATCAGATACTAGTTGAAACAAGAAGACGAAGAAGAAGAAACATTTGCAATAAAATTAATGAGTGGTGGATAATTACCGCTTTTATAACCTCTTTCTTTTTTCTTTTAATTTTTTTCCAGAGACAAAGTGACGCGCACTCATTACTACCTTCAACTCCGAGAAAATGTGTTGAAACATTCGCAGTCGAGTTTGGAAGAGCATTATTTTCTTCTGTGCGCTTATGCCTTGCAGGCTGATATCGGCAATTATTCGGAGGACAAGTGTAGTGGCCAGTACTTTGAACCCAAGAATTATTTCCCATCATGGGTATGTGGTGACTCACTCACTGTCCAAACAAATTAGATAAGAGGATATGTCAGCAAAATGATATTGCTGAAATAAATTTTTTTTTTAAAGAAATAAAATTATTTTCCCCATTTTTATTTCTTTTTTCCCCCTTATTCTTGCGTGTAATTGAGGAAAATAACATTTTAAGAATGCCCGGTAATGGGATGGATTTCTTATAAAAAAAAAAAAAAAAAAAAAAAAGATTGGGAATGTTGAAAATGGTTTTCATTATATTTTTGAATTGGAACCACTTTTTGTTGGGTTAAATTTGGTTCATTGCTTGAGTTGACTTAATAAAGCATAATTATCTTAATAAATTGTGGATGTTTGTGTTTCGTAGGTGCTGGAGCGGATAGGGGAAGATTATATCGTGCAAAATGTACCTGCGATGCACAGAGACAATGCGGGATTAAGTCGAGGCGAGGCACAGACTGCTTTTATTCGAGAGGCGTCTTCAGTCGATGCACCACATAATTTACATTTATATCAGTTATTGAGGAAGAAAAATGATCCAAAAAGTGCAGTCTGGTTGGGAGTTTGTCCTAGGGGAATCGAGATTTATGAAGTAATAATAAATTATTTCTTTTAAATTATTTTTTCATTTTAAATATTTATTTTTTTTATTTTTTCGCAGGTTAAAAGCGGTAGTTGTATTAAACATTTATGGGCAACTTTTTTGTGGACTGACATAAGTAAACTTTACTTTGAGGTAAGTTTTTTTTTTTTTAATGAATATATTTAATTTTTGTTTATTTTTAAATTTTTTTTTCTGTTGTTTAGAAAAAGAAGTTTGAAGTTCGTGCCATGTGTTATTCAAGTTGTCGGAAATATACGTATTATGCTGATAATGATGACAAAGCTAAGAATCTTTTGCACTTGTGCAAGATGACGCATCAGTTTTCGATGGTCATGCAGCCTAAAGTGGCTGAATTGCAGAGGCTGGAAAAAGAAAGTAAGAAAATCGTTTACCATTTCAATTTGGTTCTCAGTTTTAATTTTTTTTTTTTTTTTTTTTTTTTTTTCTGTGTGACAGGTAAAAAGAGTTATCGCGAATCGTACATCTACAGCGATAGTTTGGATTTCGAGTGGGAGCAAGAACATGGTCCGATAAACATGACCTTGAGAGATTTTAACACTTTACCTAAATCTGGAAAAACAATGAGTGAACAGCGTGTTTCGGTTATTAGCAATGCCAGCTCAAACACAACTTCCGGCATTGTGAGTGACAAAGTGCAGAGCTTGGACGGCAGTGAAGGTAAGAAAAAATAATTTTTTTTAATTTTTATAAAATTACATTATAATTACTTTCGCCTTGAACAGATGATTTGGAGTTAGAAATAATGATAAATTCACCACCTGCTGCACCTTCTCTGGAATCGTTAACTGCCTCCCATCTAGATTTTGATGATTTATACGCAACATCAACAAGTAAGTTTTTATTTCCTTAGTGATAATTTTGTAATTTTAATCTTTTTATATTTTTATTGCAGGATTAAATTTCAATAACTTGGAACTGAATGAAACAAACACAGAAGAAAACAGTTCTTTATCGGGCATCCACAGTAAAACAAGCAGCAATGCCTTATCCAGAACCGACAGCTCTTCATCTCAACACAGTGCATCGACAGTCAAATCAAAACTACAACAAAGCAATAACTTCGACAACAGTTTATCATTTGTCAGCGACTCTTTATCTTCAGTTTACTTCTTACCAAAGATGGATCCATTACCTAGACTGTCGAATTCAACGGAAGTTAAACCGAGGGCTTTTTCCGACTGCAGTAGACTGCAGACTCAGTTCACGCATAGCCAACCGCTCCAACTGACTTTAGCCAGTGCTCAAAGGATTGATCCGATGCAGTCGTCAACAATTCAAGTTTGTCATCCAAAACCAGCCACGAGTCGCATCTTGACGAGCGTCGGAACCCCGAATTCATTCTTACAAATGCCCAACACGAACTTACCTCACGTCCGAACAAAGATTGGCGTATCATCTCTTTGCCGTCCATTAGCTCCAACGCCTGTTTACATGCATCCATTAAGTGCCAGCATTCAAAACAATTCTCTTCCGACGCCGCTTTATTTCCAAAACAATGATTTTTCTGTAGCCAATCAAGCTAGGCCTAGGTCGAACTCAGACGACAGTTTTTTATTCGGTAAAAATTGCGTCTCTCCCCAACGCTCGGATAATTTCGCTGCTCAATTTGACTTGTATCGTGGGCGTACAGGGGTAAATGTTTCGCCACCCGATTTTCCCTACATTCCACCGCCGCCTTTGTATGCAAATCCAATACCTGGATTTAGGACTAATCTCGAAAGTGGGCTGGTGCATCCTGTGACAAGAGCTCGGTCGGAAGAAAGCTGCAATTCGCTCGGATCGGGAAGACTGCATCATAATGTTCACGTTGAACGAGCCCAGAGCATGGATCGGGGACCAAAATCAGAAATGTTGACTTACCAGCAGTCGTATTTATCAAAAGTATGTATAAAAATCTTAGTAAAAATATATTTTTTGTTAAATAAATTTCATTATTTCAGCCTGCGTCCAGCTCTAAACAGATTCTTATGAGAAACGCCAATGGGAATCGCAGGTTACAGCCCTTGGATCTTGACAATTTACGTCGTCGAAGTAAAGATCTAGATCTTCCTCTCATTTCTGCACTTTGCAACGACCGCTCTCTGATGCCACTGGCAAGTCCTTCGGGACAGCAAAAAAGACACACTGGCGTGGTTACACCAGTTCGTTCGACTAACGCCAGACCTCTCAGCTGGCACGTGAGCTCAGACGTGCAGTTGCCACTATCAACTGCAACTCCCATTCATTCTTCGTCTCAGTGGTCACTGTCGCCTTTCCCTTCGACACTGAGTTCTTTCGGAAAGACTTCCACTTCGTCGTTGGTCGGCAACTCGCTGCAAAATGGTCGGCAACTTTTTCCAATGAAACTATCTGTGTCTAGTTCTATCGTATCGTCACGCGAGAACAGTTTGAACGGAATGGACATTAGTGTGGCCTAATTTTTATAAATTGAAAATTATAAATCGTCTGCGTTTCAATTGAATATTTTAATTAATTCGCGGACACGTTGATAATTGACCAAATATCTTTTGTTTAACATCAAGATAAATATTGTACATACACATTTTATATCTTTATAATTGCTCTTTGTAAAGTATCATAATGTGTTATGCTGTGAAGAAATTTATGGGTAATGGTCACACTAACTACTTTGGTTCGGTTAGTTTTTACCAAACGTGCTGTGTAAGAATAATTTTATATATAAATGCTTAATATGTGCAATACGTAAGCTTTTTCACCTGCTATTGTATAGAAAGAAATTGTGTGTTGAAACTACAAAATAATTTTGTAAATTTTTTATTCTAATTATTTGCTCATGAAAAATTGTATGTTTCATTTTTAACTGTAAAAATTCTCATTGTCATTAATTTTAATAAGATGATAAAAATAGTGTACTTAACTCCCTAGTTGTCATTTATTTTATTTTCATCATTTAAAACTGACATCTGGAGGTAAAAAAACGTAATTTTCTTTTGTTATTTTACTTCCAAGTTTGAACAAAAGGTGGAATAAAATATTTTTTTAAGAAATTACTCATCTCCATTTGTGCTTGCAAAATTTTTTGTTTCCTTATTGAAAAACAAATTAAAATTATTACTGAATTTGAATTATTTGAAGTCAACAAATATAAGAATGAGATTCGTTAACTTAATTAAAGCCGAAAATACTTACAGAACTTCATATGATGCAATAATCAAATACAACTGTGGCCCTAATTTCGTATTAAATCGACGAGATGAGTTTGAGAAAATGTTTCGTGCACAAGTAAAAGTAATATAATTGTCTAATATCACATTAATTAAGTTGTCGTTTTGGTATAGGGCGTCATATTTTGGTTTAGGCTTTGGTTAACGTTTTGCTTTTATCCTGGTTGTTACGCAATGAAATTGGTAAAGTAGGAACCAAGTGATATGGCAAACACTTCAATAATTACCGGTACATTGATGTAGATTTGTGCAAAATGTCCAGAATCAAGATTCAAGGCGCTCATTAACATTCATCAAAAGTTTCTTGAAGGTAATAAAAAAAAAAATTTAAATATTTTATATTTATTGTTATTTTTCTACTAGGTACAATTGAGGATACAATTCAGTTTACTTTGGATGAAGCTATTCAACCTTTGAAGACAGGTAGTAAACTTTCTAAATCTAATTAGCTGTACTGAACTTTTTAAATCATTATTTGTCAATGAATAGGATGTTTCTTATTGTTCTTTTGTTTACTTTACCCTAAGATATTTTATTAGTCTGAATTTTATTTCCTTCTAGATTTTACGCATAATTTAACTAACGAGAGCAGTGAAGAAGTGGTAATGAACATATGTCTAGTAACTCAGTTTCTATCAAATTTTTATATCTCAGTACAAATATAAATTTTTTTAGATACCTACAGTATAATGATTAATATTTTTCATAGATAAGTTGCTGTTATTTTCTTAACAACAAACTGCTCAAATTTCGTATTTTTATTACTAAATTTTCTTTCTTCTTCTTTAACTATAGTTATTCACCTGTTCTAATATGGTTTTTGGAGCAACACTTTGTAAAGTGTTTTACGACTGGTTAAAGGCAAATGAACTGTTTATACCTCATGACAATTCACTGCATTATTGGAGAATCCCGGAAGAGTATTTACAACCTAATTTCAAACCAGGGATTCTAGAAAAGTACCTAGTGAGAATGTGGAAAGACCATTTAGTGCAACTGCTCGGAGTGAACTTGAAACAGATTCCGTGGTTTTTGACCGAGTTGTACAGCAATACCGCTGAAACTCACGGTGGAGAAATTTTACAGATAAAAATTCCTCCAGAAGAACAAGAAATGATTCGAACTTTAAAACTGTACACAGAAACCGAAAGACGATATATTTATAAATTTGATGAACAACGTGTAGAAAATGCGCATTTGATTCCTTTAAGTTCAGAATGTTCAGATGAAATTGAAGCAAATAATCGGGAAAATACATCACTTTTTCTACTAAATTTTATTCTCCAAAAAAAAGCAGTCTGCATTGCTAACGTTAGTGCTCAAGAAAATGCACCAGAAACTGAACAAAAAAGAAGCAAAAGCGAGAAAATCATCAGGTGTTCTTTTTGTCATAAAGTGCTGAATAGTAAAAAAGTGTACAGAAAATGTCAACAGTGAGTTCGTTTATCAATAGATGTATGAAAGTGCATAATCTTAAATCTGATTTTCTTTTATAGTTGTTTAGTTAAAAAATGGCTGCCCGTTAGATGTTACTGCGATGACAAATGCCAATGTAAGAAATTGAATCAAAATCTATATTAGGTGTATTTTTATTTTTATTTTTTAGTGGAAGATTGGTTTGAAAATCATCATAAAGAACATGAAGATATGAGTTATTTAGATCAGTAAACTTGCAATTAAAAATAGTGTTTTTTTTTTTTTATTACTTTTAAAGAGTTTTTATTTTAGTGTAGCTTCACTGCGTTACACCAATTTACAAAATACACCACTTGGGGACAAATGAACAAACAATAAATGGCCAAGTATTAAAGAAGTCAGACTGCAAAATTAACTCCAGTAAATAAAATTCAGATAGTTTATCAAAATTTGTGCGAAAAATTTAATCATAACTTAAATTATGCGATTCGTCGAATTATCACACGATAATAATAAAAGTCCATTTGATACAATAGTAGAAACTGGTTGTGGGCCTAACTTTGTTCTCAATCGACTAGATTTATTTGAAACGATGATTAAAACACAAGTAAGAATTAAATTAAATTAAATAGCTAATTATACTTACCACTTGCAATAATGTATTGCAGGGTGTAATGTTTTGGTTTAGATTTTGGCTGCAGTTTAGCGTTCGTCTACCCACTCCTATTCTGCGACAGGTAAAAATTTATTAAATATCTGTATTTGTATTGATAAAATGTTTCAGATTTATGAGAAACAGCCAGATGCAATAACCAGTTTGGTAATTGAGATTCACAAACATTTTCTAGAAGGTTTTACTCTTTAATTAATAAGGTTATGACAAATAATTCATTGAATTTATAAAATATTTGCAGGTTCAGTTGATTCTACCGTCAAATATTGCTTGGAAAAGTTAATTATACAATTAAGAATGCCAAGTAAAAATTTACTAATAAAAAATAAAAAAAGGGTGAATAAAAGTTTAAAATTTTCACGTTTCAGAAGATTTACTCGAAAATTCAGAAAATCAAAATTTAAAGTTTCGATTTACAAAACTGGTAAACAAAATTAAAAAGTTTAATTTTTGTTGTTATTTTGGAATATAGTTACAGGAATGCGTAGAAATGACATTTGGAGCTGCGCTTTGTGAAATATTTTCTATTTGGCTGAAAGCTGCTGATAATTCAGATAAGGACGAAGATCTCGTTTACTGGACTCTTCCCGAAGAGTACCTCGACCCTGACTTCGAAGCTACAGAGTTAGAAATATTTATATTGGAACACTGGAAAGAAGAGCTGATGCATTTATTGGGGATTAAATTGACACGGCAGATTCCATGGCTCTGGAAATGGACGAAAGAGCGCAATGATGAGGACTACAAAACCCTCGAAATTTCATTTAACAGTAGAATCAACATAAATGAATTTATTTACCTAAGTCCCTATCTGCTTCTCATCGCCCAATTCACAAAAACACTGACAAAAGCTAAAGACCACACTAGAGAAATAATCCTCAAATCAGACGAAGAGCCAGACATGGCAAAGATTTGGATGATTGCAAAACTGGCAAGAACAATTAAAGAGAACTGAACAGGAAAGTGGATGAAATTGTTTTGTTTGAAAAGTTTTCCAGGGTCAAGAATAATTGGAATTCTGAAGATGTGAAAGAAGAAAGAGTTACTGCTGCAGCTATCGTTGAAGAGCAACTACTACGATTTCGACACTGCGCTTGCTGTTTGAAAGACCTAGACGTCGATAATCTTCACCGTGTGTGTAAAAGGTAATTTCTTTATTTTGCAGTCATCATTAAAATGAATCGAATTCCTATTCAATCGTAGATGCGTAGCTGAGAATTGGTTCGAAAGGCGGTATTACTGCAGTGACACGTGCCAAAGTTAGTGTTACCAGTTTAAAATTCGTGAGTAAATAATTCAGTGTTTAACATAAAAACGCAGTGGAACATTGGTTCCAGCAGCATCGTAGCGAACATCTTGACAGTTTGAGGAAGATTGCGTTGGAAATCTACAAAAAGAGCAAGCATGAACATTCTTGAACAAAGTTACTTGTATTGTGATTTTCATTTCGTGTAAAGTCATTAAAAAAATGGAATATCGTACTTGAAACATGAGTCAATTTTTAATAATTTTTTATTTTATAGTAATTTACAAATGAATAATAACACAATTATAAGACATGTTGTCTTTTTGCACATGAAAATTATTTGTGTTTTTTTTGCTTATATTTGGTACAACTTGGAATTTATTTAAGGACGTTTTCTCAAAAGATCGGATTGGTGCTGTTTTGACTTAAGACGTTGACAGATTACGAAAATCATTTGTTTCAACTTCTGCTGTTTCGTCTGCAATATTAAAGACTGTAAAATTAGAAGATTAAGATTGATTTTGCTGTTATTACTTGTGGAGTTGCTTGCATCCTTTCGGACACAGCAAATCTCTTCCACATTTGACGCATGATTCGGTTGCACAGAAAACTGCTTGGCCTTTTGGAATTACTCGGTAGATATTGTCCAGTGGATCGCCGGTGGTGTCAATGATTTGGACACGTCCATGAAGAGGACCGGATCTCGCTTTGATCACTTCGTGCAGAAGAAAGGGTAAAATCTCCTCGCAGCTGTAATTTGCAAAATATTTTTTGATTCCTTTGACGATGTCATCGAGTTTGCTTGGACCGTAAATAGCCAAATGACCAAAGGCAAGTTTTGCCATCTTTTCTCTATCCATTTTTGGGGGATTGTGAGTAGTAGAAACTCAAAATTTTAACACTTTTTGTGTTCTCCTAAAATTACAAAGAAATTTTCGGTTCTTCTTGATGCACTCTATATGACGACAACAATGCTACATAGCGAGCAGATTGATAGCAATGCTTTGATTTGTTGATATTTCTTCGGTATTGTAATTTTGAAAAACGATTTAAATCGTTGAAGATTTCAGTAGAAAATATGAATCTCAACAAGTGGCTCACTAAAACAAATCAAGATTATGACCAATAATTATTACTTTTTTAAATTTATTAAATTTTTACAACTGTTGTTGTCTAGATGAACCAATAGATGGCAGTATATATTATTCTTTATTATTTCAGCTTTCTTCAGCTTTTCTCGTGTCAGAATCTTTCTTCTTTCTTTTTTATGCCGTTCTCGTTCCAGAAGTGCTCAATTATTTTTATTTCTAATATTGTATTTCCCGTATTCCGAGACGACGTTTTCCAGGTGAAAACATCATCAGCATCACCATTGGCCAACATCAAACATCGGCGCCGATCTCTCCGCCGTTTAGCATCTTGAGCGACATCTAATGATGACATTAGAAAACAACACGTAAACAAAAACATAATTTTTTTTAACAGTAAAATAAATTTCGCTGTTTAAATTGCTTAAATTATTTTCTAAATTTAAGCTTGAATTCGCTAGGATTTTATCCGATTTAATTAAATTTCCATAGATTTATAAATCCGAAATCCATCATTATAAGAGATTTACAGCAATGGCCGCTTCCTCTCGAGTGTTATTTCCAGTAATGAGAAATTACAAACTCCACTTTACATAGTTTCAAGTACGGTACGTAGATAATTGAGGCAATTTTATAAATGTTAATTTATGCTTTTATTGCAGTGACCACGTAGAAAAATTCTAGAAAATTTGTAGCAGAACGAAGAAAATAATGCAACTATAAACCCAGCAAAGTGTGTTAAACAAACTTTATCACTGTATGGGACGATATACATGAAAGCAATGAGAAAATGGCTTCGAAAATCCTACTTCGAAATGGCATTGCTCAGGAAACAGCATCGCACCAACAACGTGCGAGTTCCTCCGCTCAGTCGAAAACACTTCACTCCATTTCCGCGAAGAAATTTATAAACAACAGTACACGATGTCTCCGAATATGCGAAGAAATAATTCACGACTTAAATACGTGGGGAATTTGCGTTCAAGATCAATTTCTGGGCGACGAATTAGGAACAGAAATTCTGAACGAAGTTGGTGAAATGTACAAGAGCGGTGTGTTTTCCGACGGACAACTTGTGAAAAATAAATTAAGGGATTCCAATACAGTCATACGTGGAGATAAAATAATTTGGGTTGAAGGATCGGAAAAGGGTTGTGAACACATAGGTGACCTCATGCGGATTATTGATGAATTAATCAGGCAATGTAAATCTCATGAGAATAACGGGGAGTTTGGTAAACGAAATATTGGAGAACGAAATAAGGTTTTGGAAAATAACAGAAATTAAAAAACTGAATTTTAATGTATTTATTAATATTTTTTTTTTTTTAAATTAGGCTATGGTTGCTTGTTATCCAGGCGCTGGATCGCAATATGTTCAACACGTAGATAATCCAAATAAAGACGGGCGATGCATCACGTGCATTTACTACTTAAATAAAGATTGGAATGAGGTAATTTTGTTGTTAGGATTGATGTTTATTCCTTCCTGTTGGTTGTTTTACTAGGAAGATGGAGGTGTTTTGAGAATATTTCCTGCTGGAATGAAGGATGCAGTTGCGAATATTACTCCTATTTTCGACCGTTTAATATTTTTTTGGTCAGACAGGCGAAATCCACATGCTGTTTTGGAGTCGAATAAAACTCGGTATTTTGTTATAATTATTTTGCAAATTATTTATGTTATTTTATTTTTGTTTGTTTTATTCAGGTATGCAATAACATTATGGTATTATGATCTGGACGAACTACAAAACAGAAACGAAGTAAGTACAGGAACACTCGGACAGTATCGGTTATAAATTTTATTTATTTATTTTTCTTATTGTAGGTGCACAAATGATGTTAAAGAAGCACACATTTCTAGTGTTGATATAAAAACGAAAAAATCAATTTAAATCAACTTACATAAAATTAAAAAAAAATTATTATGGATTATTTCCTCATAAATTGTGATATACCAAGAAAGTATTTTTGCGGATTATTCATGTTATAATTGTTTACGGTACCTTTTTTTTCAACTTATTTGGTACAAGCTGGTAACTAGAACTACTGATTTAAAACTCACTTGCGTCAGCTTACCTCAAACCTGTTAGTACAATTCGATTGTTATAGGTTTCTAATAAAATTCCGTACTATCTGACTACATTTATGGCTGAATTTATTTCAATGGGTGAGAGTTTTTATGACAGCCGTATTTTTACTGTAGAAATTGTGCACGGATGAATTTCAACCTACGTAATTTTGCGTAAATTTATTTTCGCTCTAATATTTTACTTTGTTTATTCTTGGACTATATTATTATTATTAGTTCATGTTATATTATATTGACACTAAAAACAACGAATTCAAATTTATACATCAGTCACTGAAAATACCAAAATAAAATATTTTAACTGAAATTTGTATTCTAATATAAAAAAGAAATTAATAAGGTTTGGTACTTTTGATTCAATAATTATAAGTTGTCTTCTGTGCATTACATCATTGCAAGTTTTTTCATAATTTATAAAAAAAATATATTTGTGTTCATTTTATTATTAAAATTATATATTATTCATTACGGTACATTTTATTAAATTTCTTAATAAACAAATTTGTAAACAGCGCATGCATTTGTAGAGACAAATCAAAATCGTATGCAAATTAAGCGTTTGCCGTTATCTATATAACATGAAACAAACTAGCAATTATCGCACTTAATTGGCTTTTACGGCGGGAGACTTCAATAGAGATGGCGTTGACATTTTTGCCTATGATTTTTAAAGTCACAAGTGCTCGTGTCATCTTTACGAATTCTCAACTATGTGCTAAAAAACCAAAGCCTTTTTCGGAGTTGATGAACCTCTCCCTCTCTCACGCTGTGCAGATACGGGAGTTACGAAGACAAACGGCAAAGCAAGAAATCGCATCAGGTGTTGAAAAGGAGAAGCGCACTTGGGAAATCCAATTTTTCAATGTTGACTGTTCACCAGAAAAAGCAAAGAAGTTAAGTGAGTTATTCACAAATATGGTAAATCAGTGTCATATCATAAGGTAGTGCACGATAATCCGTAGACAAGAGATGAAGTAATTCTGTCGAAAGAACATTTTACTCCGGAGGAGTTAGAAGCAATTGAAGCTGTCGTGAAAGTTTACAATAAACTCGAGAGAAAAAATGTGCCTGAAAAATCAGTTAAAATTCATTCAGGGAGTGACGAAGGTTAGTATGGTATAATTCATTTTATAAATTATAATTTTTACTTATTTTTTGTTAAAACACACTTTAACAGAGATAAAGCCATTCAAAGCATCGAGTTAGTAGCAAATGGAAAAAGGATTAACGCGGTATGAATAAAAATTTACAGAAATCAATATTATTTTTTTATTTTCTAATTTATGTTTATTAATATGTTTTCGTAGGTTATTGGACAGTCACGGTTACGGTTATACGGTTTTCTCCAAGTATTGGATGATAAAGAAATGGTCGAGATGCCAAATACAACGGATGATATAATTTACTGGAATTGCAGGCGATTTCAACAAAAATAATTCAGATTCATAACATCGAGTTAGCAGTATAACAGAAAAAAGAAGATACCGGTAATCGAATTAATATTAATAAGTTATTTCATATAATAATACCTAGCACAGAATTTAAAACTCGGATTATATTTTTATTTATTTATTTATGAAATTAAGCACTCCGCTGGAGTATTACAATTATTTTTACTAATTTTAGCAAAGTTTAAACACGAATTTTTAATTATAAGGGAGGAAGTTAATCATGATTTTATGAGCTCGTGGCAACCAAGTTGTTTTGTTTGTAGTTGCACTGATACTGATACAGGGCACCAAGTCAGTCCAATGACCTCATTCGCCTCATTCCAAGTACCGGTATCCATCAATCGAGTGCGTCGGTATTGCAGTAAGGTAGTTCACGTGGTAATTTTGTTAATTTAATAAACTTTTAAATTTAATTTTGTGTCTCTTTTAGTGTCTCTATAACTGCATCGAAAATTTCAAGCAGTTTCACAAGGATTGGGGTTCTCGTATTGAGAAAACGGTACCGAAAAAGCAACTCCGAATTGAACCGGATCTAGCCGGAGTAAAATCATCACTCATCAGTAATGATTCAGAGTAAGTTTTGACGAAATTTTTATACAAAAAAAAAAAATTTTTTTGAATCTTTATTTTTTGGCTTTGGCTTATACGGCGGGAGACTTCAATAGAGATGGCGTTGAAATTTTTGTCTGTGGTTTTTAAAGTCAGCATTGTTCGATGCATATTTACGAACTATGTGCTAAAAACCCAAAGCCTTTTTCTGAATTGTTGAACCTGTCTCACGCTGTGCAGATACAAGAGTTACAGAGACAAACTATAAAGCAAGCAGTCGCATCAGGTGTTGAAAAGGAGGAGCGCACTTGGGAAATCCAATTTTTCAATGTTGACTGTTCACCCGAGAAAGCAATTATAAGTTTAGCGAGTTATTCTCAAATATGGTTAATACATATGTCATTACAATTTGGAGCAACGACCATCCACGTGTTTTCATTTTGCTACTACAAATCAAATTCTTCAGGGTCGTAAATCAGATTAGTCAAATATGGAATCGGACATAATATAGCAACATATGCGAAGCAGCAAATTAATCAAGTAATCACATTTTATTATTGAATTAAAAACAAATTTCGAGTTGGAAATATAAATTCAAAGTCAGATTCTGGATTCAGGTGGCGGAATTTTATTGTTTAAAACTATTTATGTAGATAAAACAAAGTATAGTTGGTGAAATTTAAGTTGGAAGAATAAATTCGAATAAACTTAAATTAATTTTTTCCAAATTTAATCATATTTTAATCCCTTTTGTATTAGTGATGCAGGTTAATTTTAGCATTGTTATTGTTAAAAAGAAGGTTACAACGCTAATTAGAGGTGAATAGTACATGATCATTGTTATGGCATGCTTCCTTTATTGATATATCATCATTCTTGATTGTTACTCACAATGATGTTATGCTATTGTAGTAAGGTTTCTTTGCAACTGAAATGTCATTATTAAATCAGTAAAGCATCGGCTTTGCTCAGGGCAACATCTCTTTCTTTATTCTCTCTCTCTTGGCTGCTTCTTCTTCTTCTTCTTCACTGCAGACTGCACTAACAGTAGCCCTAACTTAAGGGACTTAGCTATTTCATTGGTTTTTATGTCTACATAAAGTTCACTTTCAATTACATCTTTTCACTTTGTTTTCCAACTGACTTTAACTTTTCTGGTTGCTTTAGATTGGCTTTGTAGTAAATATCTTTTACATATTTTCGTTCTGTTTTCTAACTAACGTTTCATTTGCTTTAGGTTTATGTATAAAAAGTTGACTTTCAACTACATCTTTCAACTCATTCTCAATAACCTTTCTGATTGCTTTTGTTTGACTTTACAGTAAATCTTTTCATTGTTTTTTAACTAACTTTACACTAGCTTTCCAACACATTTACCACTGGTAAGGTTTTTAGTTCAAGTAGTGTATAACAAACCAAATTGTCCTGCTTTTTAACCCCTTGTCCCGATTTTTGACTGTGTCCCAAGATAAAATTTTTGTATATGGCAACCCTATGCACGGACTGCAATAAATATTTCCACGGCGATGACTACAAAAGATTAATTGTTTAAGAAACTTTATGAAAATATGTTTAAACAAAAATTCCAACTCGAAAATGATGTGCAAAATTAGTTTGCTGAACTGAAAAAAGTTTTATTTCACAAACTGAAATACAGTTTTGAAAGTGATAAGAATAAAGTAATTGAAAAAATGTATCAATTGTGCTTGGTGAGTTTAGATATAAGTTACATTGTAGTAGGTAATATTAGGGCAATTATCACAGCATATAACAACAACAAAAAGTTATTCTTAACGTATTTTTTTGGGGGGGCGTTTCTTTTCTTCTTCTTCTTCTTCTTCTTCTTCTTCTTCTTCTTCTTCTTCTTCTTCTTCTTCTTTTTTTTTTTAATTTAATTTTTAATTTGGAATTTTATTTCTTTAAACTGAAAATATTTTCTCAACAAAAGTCTAAATTGTGCTTCTATGAGGTTCGACGTGGAATGATTGGTTTCTCAATATGGAACACTTTGACTAGTTTCTAAATTAACATTTAATTTTATTGAAATAAATCAATTGTGCTTTTTACAATTACCTGCCACTTATCAAAACTCATTTTAACGATCATTTGCTTTACAGCTTTATTGCTTAGCTGATTTGACGTTTCTCTTCTTTTCTGTATCGGTACTATAACTGGCAAGTCATCTTCATCTAAGAAAATTAGAGCCACTTTATTCTATTTAAAATAATACAAATTAAATGTACTTCTTTATCATTTAATATCCTAAAAAAATAATAAGTAGTTGGAATTTGGACTCAAACTAATACGTACGTTGAAGAAGGTCTGTCATGTTACAATCAGGTGTTGGAATTAATTGTTTTCCACCAAAGCTACAGCTTTCTCTGCGTAAATTCGTTCGAAATAATTTCAACAAGCAATGGCTGACTATAGAAGAGCACTCACAAGTGAGTAATAGATGAATTCTAACTCGGGGTCTAAATAACTTTCAAAACTAAATTTAAAAATACATTGTAGTATAAAAAAATTTGGTAATTTGGATGTTTGGTTCAGATGATAAAAACTGATGTAAATCTCCCAATTGTATGGTGTATCCTTAATTTCACTCAAACATAAAAATCATTTTTTTTTTAAATTAAATATGACAAATATATAGTCTATTGAAGTTTGGTCTAATGATTAAACTACCGTACAGTAAACTTCAGTGAGAGTTGGAGGTTCCAGCAGTGATTCACACACACAAATAATAACATTTTCCAAACGGCAAATAATTCACTACATGTGTTCTCGCTTTATAACTTTTATTTAACTAACTAAGTAACTAACTAAAAATACAACATTAGTACAAATTACGAGAAGACGGTAAAGCCCAAAATTGGTGGTTCGCATCACTACACATAAAATAAATACAGATATGTATCTTGAATGATTCAAGTTAAATCTATACAGATATGTATATTGGATGATTTAAGTTAAATCTAAACTTACACAAATTTAAATGATTTAAATGAATAAACATAAATGCACATACTGTATAAAATAATTACTCATCACAACAACAACTTTTTACAAACAATAAGTTTAATGCTTGCTAACAAAAGAAATAGCTCGACATACGGTACTTGTGCTAATAGGTACATGATGTTATTTTAATTAATGTCATCAACATCAATGTCCCAATTTATACAGATATTAACATCCAAATTGTTGGTTTTTACAAAATTTTCAATTATTAATTTATCAGTGTGAGAAATTTGGTGGCAGTGAAAAAAGTCTAAATTTGCCAGTTCACTAAACGACAATAAAAGAAGCAGCGACTTTACACTAAAAAAATGACAATCACGAAATGAAACATCCTTTAAATGTGTCAGTGGATTAAATGAAATAATTCGCTCCACAAAAGTATCAGTCAATGATTTACATCTTTCCAGCCTTATTAATTCTAAACGCTTAGAATTTTCTAACAGCATTTGTAAGTAAACTTCAGTTCCATCACATTTAGTAAATAGAATCTTTAGCTTACGCAGATCAGCAAATGACACGTGTTGAGTAGTGCGTTGCATGTGCTGCATTAGCTCATCTAAATCATCAGCTTCACGACCCCAAATCCATGGACTTATGTCGTCACCTACTTCAAAAATTATTAAAACTTGTAAGTACGGACACAAATAACCGATCAGTTTAATTTCTAGAAGCGTACTATATCGCAGCCACAAAACTGTTACATTTTGATTAAAGTGCCGAAGCAACGAAATTCTCGGACGCATATCGTACCCTGAGCAATACAACTTTCTCACTTTTGACTGATAGTTAGTCACAGTGTTCGAAATCGGAAATTGTAAACTGATATCAGCCACAGTGTCGTTTGGAAAGAAGTAAGATGCAACTTTCAATTCTTCTTCGTTCGAAATGTCGATACAGCCGTTCTTCAAAGAATAAAACGGCAAAAGATTACCATTATTCATTTCAGGCGTTAAGTATTTCAAAATGAAACACGTGTTGCCCCTAATGCTCTCCAACTGTGGCAAGTTTCGAATTGCAATATAGTTTCCCAAACTACGGATATAACCCGTGGTATCTAAAAATTTTATTCCCAAATTTCGCGATGATGAGTCATCGGCAAGACACAAGGATTTGATTCCATCGTCGCTAATCTCGTAACAATAACGAACACTCAAGTATTCGATGCAAAAACAATGCTCACCAATGGCGGTTAAAACAGAATTGTCACAGTACGTATCATCCAAGTTGAGATTCTTAATTTGTGAAATATTTTGTATCAATATTTTTAAATTGCCAGCAGTAATGCGCGTTTTAGAGAGATTTAGATGATAAAGAGACTGAAACAAAAATTATATATTTATAATTTATAATTATTAAATAGTGCAAACAATTAAAAAAAATCAAATTAAAGAATCTTAGGTACCTTATAAACTGAAAGTCGTTTAACGATCGATAGGCTTAAGCTTTCGTTCTCCTCAAACTGCTTCAAATTATCTAATTTCTTTATGGTTAGATTAAATAAAAGTGAAGGCAACAGTCTTTGCTGATATAATTCGTTAATTATAAAGTCAGCTGAAAATTTTTTAAAATATATGAAATGTTTAATTTCTCGTTAATAAAGTAAGTAAATTTGAAATAAATGTTTAAAACTTACGGAAAAACTGCGTCCAAAGTTTAAGTTGCTGAAAGTGGTTCTCGAATGTCGAGAAACACAGACATTGCAACGTAGATACTTGTTTTCTACACGGCATTGAAGCGATCACAGTGAAACGATAAAATAGTGCGTAAATATATATTATAACAATAGCCCTAAAATGCTGTTATATAATCATATCTGCCGCGAATCTGGTTTAGGTTTCTCATTGGTCGAACTGCATCACAGCGCCATCTTTTAGCAAACAGCAGCGTTATATCAGTTTCGACTTTCGAGAACAAAGTTACTTTGATTCCATTCTTTTTCAACAGACGGCGTAAGTCAATGGCGGAATATTTGATTGATTTTAAAAGATTGATTGTTTATAAAACAAATAAATGCTATTTTATTTGTTTAAAGTAGATTTTTGTTACGTGGTCTTGACACCACTTTTGGTCTAGAACTGAAAAAAGCATTACAATAGTTAAATTGGTAAGCAGTGTTCATACAAACCAACATAAAATTCCTCACTATTCAGTTTTAGAGAAAGAATATTTTGTGAGCAGATTTTGCAAAGTATAAACTATTTTGTTATAACAAATCTAAATTGGTATACATCGAAATTAGAGATAGCTCGAGAAATAAGAAGTCGGGGATTGAGGAGATACCAGTAATCAGTGTTAGGTTTCAGTTAATAACTGATTATCTTTTTAACGTTTGATTGACTCGTTGCGTGGTGTAATACTTACATTTTTTGTTTTTTTGATTTATTTTTCACTAAAACTAGCTATATCTGCGCAAATTCGTTCTAAATGATTTCAACAAGCAATGGCTGACTAGAAGAACACTGAGTAATAGATGAATCATAACTCGGGGTCTGAATAACTCTGAAATCTGAATTCAAAATACATTGTACAATATGGTATGGTAGTATAAGACAACTTGGTATTTCGGATGTTTGTTCAGATGATAAAAAGTGATGTAGTTCTCACAATTGCTGTCCAACTTACAAGTTAGTTAAAATATTCAAAATGTTTGTTAATTACAACAATTCAGAAATTAAGTAAGAAATTTGTGCAATTTATGTTTTTCGCAACGGTACTCTTGGCTTCTCTGCAAAACGTGAAAGACAGTGAAGCAACACTCAATTAAAACAAAATAAATCAAAGTCTGCATTAGTCTTATCATTTTAATAATACAGAAGTTAATTAATACAATCATGTATAATTACAGTAAACTTACAATTTATACAGTTACAAAATCCGTAATTTCATTGACATTCTTACATTTTTAAGTTACGTTAATAATAAACTTAAATATGTATGGTAATCTTGTTTCAGCTTAAAAACAAACCAAAACTTATCTTTACTAAATTTTTATTTGATCTATGTAAAAATTAATACATATGTCATTAGAATTTGGAGCAACGACCATCCACGTGTTCCCATTTTGCTACTACAAATCAAATTCTTCAGGGTCGTAAATCAGATTAGTAAAATGTGGGATCGGTCATAATATAGCAACGTATGCGAAGCTCACTGCAAATTAATTGTAATAACGCACACATATCATAATCTTTAAACAGAAAATCATGTATGGGACATGCTTCTAACATCCAAAGACGAGCTAAAATAGATTCTTTGGCAAAAATCGTCTCAGCTGTCTTGGTAGCAAGCACTATT
This sequence comes from Geophilus truncorum, assembly GCA_034695745.1. Classification (NCBI taxonomy): domain Eukaryota; kingdom Metazoa; phylum Arthropoda; class Chilopoda; order Geophilomorpha; family Geophilidae; genus Geophilus; species Geophilus truncorum. Next base: position 1,047 of record JAQFZP010000263.1, on the reverse strand, counting down.
ACTTCGGGCTTCTTTCGTTGGAGAAAATAGCAAAATTTTTCCTCGATTTTTGGGTGCGAACTAAGAATGTGCATCCATTTCTCTTCGCGAGAAGCATTCGATTCGGCAGAGTTTCCGTACTTTCGTTCGAATATTTCCCACACGTTTTGACAATTGAATTGATTTTCTGTAATAGGTTTGAGAGGAAAATTTTTTCCACTTCCACTTGACGAAAGTGCAACTGAAACGAGATAGCGTTCATTAGTATCTATACTCTATACTGCTGTAAGAAAACGTGTAAAAGGTGTGTATATTATCAGTGTTGTAAAACTGTTTGGGGAGTACACTATTTTACAGTAAATTTATGTTAAAAGATTGAGGAAAACTGCATTATAACAACAAAAAAAATAATTTGCCTTGACAGTGAATAACAAGGGAACCCTGCATTTTCAAATTTAACCTAAAAGTTTGTAGGTTATCCAATCAAAGCTCATGTTTTACATTTTTCCTATGAATGTGTGACAGACCCAACACTACTAAACCAGACTGCCAGTGCTGTACCCTCGGTTGGTGACTGACCCACGTGAGACCCACGTGGGTCAGCCATGCACACTCACAAAGCCACATAACACAAAAAACTGTGAAAATGAAATGAGATTAAATTAACGGATATACCGTAGTTAAACGTACCATTAGTATTAAAGTAAGTTCTACAAACTCCACTGACTTCACTGACTTCTCGAATCTTCATTACACCTATAAAAATAATCAGTTAATTAACTATAAATCCAAAAAAGAAAAATATCATATAGTCTACGTACGATGTAACGTCCAAATGTTACGCAGTCGTTGAAATCCACCCATCGACATTGTCAGCTACTACTTCTTCTCCAACAGAAGAGAGAAAAAAAAACCTGCGTCTATTTAGCCGAATTCGCCAGCCTCAGCCAGCCTCAGCCTCACATTCGCCGTTCACTAGACGTAAGATGAATATGAATTTCTTTTTACACCGGTTGGCGCTCCGTATCGTGCGCTGACGTCATCACATGAACTGTATTGCACAGGATA
>JAQFZP010000262.1:0-43984 GCA_034695745.1 Geophilus truncorum | reverse complement strand
ATTGTTTTATTTTATTTTATTTTATTTTATTTTATTTTATTTTATTTTATTTTATTTTATTTTATTTTATTTTATTTGATTTGATATTTTTAATTTTATTTGATTTTATTTGATTTTTTTTGGGACGGAGGAAGTGTTGGTGGTTAAAGGGTGAGGATGGGGAAGACTAATTCGGCCTCTTGGCTGAACTTTGTCATAAAAACGCATTTGCCTGTGTCGTGCTGAGGGATTAGGGCGCGTCGACGCTTGGCGATGGTTTCAATAATATGAAGGAAAAAAATAGCAGTGAGAGAAATATCCAATAAAGGGGTGACACTAAAAGGCTGAGATCAATCCCCTCCTCCTCCTGGCAGCCTTCTTTTTCACCTTTTAGATTTTTGCTAAGAGTTCTTGCATATGAAAAGCGAGAACGTGACGAAGACTCACCTTTATTACGGTGCGCTACGAGTTTATCATTTGCCACCTGATTTGCTCTGGGCCCCTCTATCGGACGCATCATCAGCGTTTTCTTTGTTGCGGGGGCGCATTTTGCACGCGGTGCCACTTTTGCGAATATTGATATCACATTGAGTACGAACGCACGTTCACTATCGATGTACACACTGTCAAAGGACGCACTGCCGGCGTCGTCGTCCCAATATCGCGCCTCTGGCGTTCGATACGCAAGACAAGGAAAGCACAAACGGGTGTGCATGTGTGCGAGTTCGGTGTTTAACGGCGAAGCGAGAAGAAGTCGCAATCTGCGCAATAAAACGCAGGTATAGACGCCAGGTGGCATCTCATTGCCCTGGGGACAAAGCCGTAGTCGGGGCGCAAAGGGTTTGGGCGAACGCTGTCACGCTGTGATGGCGTCGTCTGGAAAACGCGCACGAAGGGGATGGGGATGGGGTTGCGAGGCGAAGGGGGAGTGAGGGGTTGGCTTGGATGGGATTGATCGGTCGTCTCGTGCGCGTTGGCGACTCTGTCATCTTTCCATTAATGTCAGCAGGGGAGAGTGGGGGGGTTGGGCGTGCAAGAGGAGGATAAACATCGCCATCACAGACGCCACTTTATTAGCACTACTGACAGCGACACAAGCGATAAGATCATCGCTCGCCGCCATCGCCTCGACTCGATTCGACTCGAGTCGACTAGGCTCGACGGCGGCCACTCGCTGCCGCGATAAGTATGTCATCCTCATCCACAGCAGCACAGCCCACAACCGCACTGCATCATATCGTACCGCTGTGCTCCGCTCCTCTTTACTCCTGTCGCACTTTGCTATACCGGGGTTTCAGATCGAGTTTGATCGCTCGCATTCTTCTCGTTTTCTATTGATCGCTTTTCTTAATCTTGATTCTCGCGCGCGCATTTTCCTCTTTTTCTTTTTTTTCTCCCGTTTTTCCCGTTATTCCCGTTTTGCGTTTTTTTTTCTTTCCCGCATCATCATAACCATACACCTACATCGCGGCTACTCGTAAACACTTGGTGGGTCGAGTTATTTCTGGCCGTCCACTGCAACTGCGGTGCAGGTGTGTAAACAAGCCGCGAATCGTTTGCTGTTTTAAACTCTTTGGACACGTGATTAAGAAGGACGCAACTTGTGTTTGATGATGGGAATTGGGGACCTCTTTGCACTCCCCCTCCTCTTTATCCCCCTTTTCCTCCCTTTTACTAGAAGTTTTATCGCTTTGGCAGGAAGTCGTCGTTTGCTCGCATGCAACCCAACCCAGCTCTCTCCACTCTCCCCCCGCCCTAACTTTTCCCTCCGTTGTGTGCGAGAAACCCTCTCTTGTGACGTTGTCCATAATTTTTCTAAAATGGCCGAGAAGGGCTCTGTCCTCGTTCCAGTCCTCGTCTTCGTCCCCGTGCAACCACTCTACCTGGATTCCCATCTGTTAACTGAGAAGAGGGGGTATGCGAAGGGCGAGGGACGAGGGGCGAAGAGGAGGAAGGAGGGAGGGAAGGAGGAGGGAGGAGGGTCGTTGGCTTGCTAGACTCCTGGCAGCTGGTCCCGCGTCCCATCGTCCGTACGAAGGTTGGGAGCCCGAAGGGTTGCGTCGTCTGGCGCCTTTTGTTCCCCTTCATTTCCATCCCATTTGGGCGTTCACAGCCCCGACGCCGCCATTCGGCGAAAGTGGTAATCAAAAATCCAATTGAGGCCCGTCACCCTGAATTAGGCCTATGTCTCTTATTTAGGACTTAATATGCATATTTAATTTTTGTCGCCGACTTCACGGCACACATTTTAAAATAAATTAATACAAGCGTCTGCTTTTAACGACACTTTTTAATGTCATATGTGGGTGATGTGTCAGCTGCAAATCCACGACGCTGGGTCCGCATTTCCACTTGTACCTATTTCTCAAACTTTCCATTCCTCCCTTCCTTCCTCTCTTTTTTTCCCGCCTCCCCTTTCCCTTCTCTCTCTCTGTCTTTTACTCTTCTTTGGCCTCCCTTCTCGTTCATCCCCACTACCATCCAGTGCGATTCTGTTCCTGGTTCTGGTCAAGCACCAGGTGGTTTGAAATTTGAATTGCGATCGATACGTTTCTTCTTGCAGTATCAGAGGGTACAAAGTGCGGTCGGTGGTCAGTCGGGTCCGATATTGTAGCGTGCATATGGCGCCATGTCTGCCTCTCGGCTATTGGGGGCTGCGGTCGGTTTCAATTTTGTTCGCGCGCGGGTCTCGTATTGGAATTTTAATGTTTCCGTCGAGCAATAAGCAAGCAGTGACCACCATCGAGGGGCATTTGAGTCCAAGGGGTCCCTTCGAGCATCGATCGAGCGTGACCAGTCTATACTTCCTGCGTCCCGTGCATGGATTATTCAGGTGTTTGTTGAGAGCCCATTGTTCTCTTCCGTCCATCTCTGATGTTAACCCTTTGAATTCATCAAAATTCGCTTGTTTGTTTTTCGTGCGAACGGCCCACAAAAAGGCAAAGACTAAAATAAATGCGCCGAGTCGCTCCCTGAGCGTTTAAGGGCCCTGTAGCGCCCACGGATGCCGTTTCGGTCGCGCTACTGATATCTATGCATATATGTGTCCTCATTTCTTTCCATTTTTTTCTCACCCACCCCTTTCCCCTATTTCTAATTGTGTCTGATTGGTTGGCTCGAAGGTTCTTTGGCGCACACCTCTGGCGCGTGGCAATTTGCTGATTCGCCCGTGGCGCCATTTGGAGGGTCGGGGGATAGGGTGGATGTGGGTGGATGGGGGGGGAGAACAACAATGCCATTAAAAAATCCATTCAAGATTTATAGGATAGCGAGGAGGATGCAGCAAAATGACTGGAGCATTCCACGTGCCGGGCGAAGGCAACCAACAATTTGCGTGGGAGGGGGAGGAAGGGAACGCGCACTCCCCCTGGCAGAGGGGTGAGAAGGAAAAGAGAGAGAGAGAGAGAGAGAGAGAGAGCGGAGAGCGAGAGAAAGAGAAGGGAGAAAAAAAACCTCGTAAAGTGTAATTAGGACGCCTTCAGGCTCACCACTCGTCAATGCACCAAAACCAAGCAGAGAAGCCCACTCGAGGGCGGAGAATTTACAATGCGTCCACGCTAAACGTCTTTGCATTAAACATTTTTGTCTCGTTGTAGTTATAATTGTTATTGTTGTTGTTGTTACTGCCATTGTTTTTATGACATTAAACGAAAACGAAGTGACTTCCCGTTTGCGAGTTGTGGGATGACAAACAAATAAACAATATTGCAATTTTGTCGTGCAAAAAGTGTTTCATGACAACTATACAGTGTAGAAAGTCGTAACAAAACATTTTCTCGGCTTGGAGCGAGTCGAGGTGGGGTGAGGTGAGCTGAGGTACCCAGAAAGTATGTGGATGGGTCGGGAGGGGGAAGAGAGTGAGCGAAGCACACGCACACTTCACTTCTCCATCAATTAAAATGGCGACTCATTTTTCGCTGGGTTGAGGGCTTAGTGTTAATTGACTTCGTCGCTGCCATGTGTCGTTGTCGTCGCTTGCTGTACCTGAGAAGGAACAGCACCAGCAGCTACAAAAGCGAGCATCGTCCACAGTCGTTTTAAGTGGGTCGTTTGTTTTCGATTCGCGTGCGGTCACAAAATGACCCTCTTGGCATTTGGACGTCGATTGTCTATTGATTGGCAGGTGGGACGAAATGGAGAATGCGAGTGGGAAATAAAAATTGATGCTGTTTAATTGCCTGGTCAAAAATCTCAAGTCGAAGGAGCCGAGAAAAAAATCAAAGCGGTGAAATGGTGCGCTGGATTAAGCATTTTTCGGCCGATGAATGATATTAGTGCGTCGAACGGGCGTTCGTCGTCCTCGAAGGTAGACGCAGTTAATTGAGGGGATTTATCCGCTCGGCCCAAGTTCCCCCCCCCCCCCTTTAAATTTGCCGTTTTGCATATTTTCGGCCCAGATGAGCGCGTCTGCGTGCCCGCGTCGTTAGCTTTATTTTGCCAACCAATTCAACAAAAGCTTAAGTCTTATTTTCTGAATGAAGGAGCCTCGACGACAATGGCGAAGCGCATGCGCAGGACGGAACTCGCTTCGGCCCAATTATGACGTGGGCGCTGTTCGGTGAAGCGGCGAGGAAACAATATTATTCTAGGCCCGGATGAGATGATCGGGCTGCGTTTTCTCGGCCAGGTGAACTCCTCCCCGTCTTTCTTTGGTTGCCATGCGCAATCTGGTGGGGAAAGGGGTTCGTGTTCATCCGTCGGTTGGAATGTTGACCCGACGTTTAGTGAATTTTTTAACTCGCCGTATAACTCACTCTCTCTCTCTCTCTCTCTCGCTTTCTCTCTCTCTTTCTCTCTCTCTCTCTCCCTCCCCTTGGGCTCAAATCTGATGGTTCGTTGTATCATAAATAATTGGCTCAAGAGTAAATATTTATCGAGCACTTTTTTTTTCTTTTCCATTTTTACTTTTATTTTTTCCTTTTTATTTATGAAATGTTCCTGTTCTAACTTTACTGTCAACATTCTCCCCTTCTGCTTCTGTTTTAATTTCCATTCGTCGAGTGGACGACTTTTATGTGGGGTGCATTTTGGGGTCTCATTAAATGGAAATTAAATGTTATTGTGATTTTTGCAAAGAAAAGAAATATGATTGATATTATCTAGCACTTGCAATTAAGCGTCAAATTATGCATGAATTTTGTTACGTCAATTTAAAAGTTTTTTTTTTTTTTAAATTAAAAGTTATTATTGGAGATTTGAAAATGCTTTGAAATGATTTTCTTTTTCTTTTTAACGTCTATTTTAAATAATTAATGTAGAATTAGAATGAGATACTGAAAGCTTAAAACGCAAAAAACGAATGACAATTTAACAGTAGGCGCTTTTCAAAAGGGGATAATAGCGACTCTTGTAAATAGTGGCTACAAAAACCACTTATTCTTGAGCTAGAAGTAGATTTAGTAGCTCTAAACCTTCAATTATTGAAAATGGACTGTCTTTGTGGCAGTTAAAGGTAATTTTAAGTGAAATTATACTTTTGTAATGCTTTACCAGCAATGGAATTTTTCTATTTTTCTCGATTTACGTGTATTTTAGAACTTATAAAACCATTGATGCTTGTTTCCCTGTTAAGGTCACATTGGTTGTAAAATTACAGTAATTAGCAGTTGAAAATGTATGCCAGTAATCATTTTTTCTGGAATAGGTTATGGTAACTCAATCTAATTGAATAGTTTTGTAATAATAGACAGAAACGATTACTAAATTACTGTTAATTTCGACTTGGAATTTTGTGCTAGAAGTATCACCAATTGGTTTATGATGGAATGGAGTTAAAAACGAATGTTTTTCGATTTTTTTTATTTTTTTTATTTTTTATTTTTTATTTTTTTTTAAACACCTATAAAATAATTAGTTTCGGTACTTTGCGACGGGCTAGTTTACGCAAACAATTTTTACGTGAAATCTGTAAAATTACGCAACTTAAGTTAAGAGTCGCATTTTACAGGATTCTACATTAAAATTTCCCTCTTGGCAATTTCTTTCTTTTACGATTTTTTTAATGTCAAATCTGTGCCATCTTAAAAAAAATGAAATTGACAATGACAATTTTCAAACATTCGGATTTATTTGCAAATTTTAATTTAATATACAAGAGGTTTATGCATCAAAGAATGAGTTTTTATTTTGTCAATGGAAATTTCGCAAATGATACTCGAAACTCGTTTTGTACCATCACTTGCCCCAAAGTAGACATTTTTGAATTGTACTGAAAAATATTTCAATGATGAAATAACGATTTATCTCATTGTCAACATCTATTCAATATTTCATGGAAAACGTGTTTTTCTTTCTCTGAAACTAAAAAGAAAAAAATACGTAAAAAAGAAACTCGTTTCTGCCTTATTATAGATTCCTAATACGTGCTTTATGTACTTTCTATGACATTGATATTGTAAAAGTTGATTTTTAAGACTTTATAAACGAATTCATCGTACAAAATAACGAACAATGTTAGAAATTAGATCGAATAACACGCGTTTGGTTCAATAAACCGTCATAACTCGACTAAAACGAGTTAATGGTCGTACAAGAAAAACGAGCGAGGCATTTCGTTTCCAAGGAAAACAGAAACAAATCGTTCCGACTCAGCAAAACATTTTTTTCTTTTTTATATTTTTCGTTAAAAAAGGGAAAAAAAAGTATATATACAGTATATATATCTACACACATATATAAGTTATTTTTTTTTTGTCAACGGCACGTTTATGTACTTAAAAACCGGTTACACACAAATGACCATGATGTGGTTATGCAACAAACTGTTGAACTGGTTTTTTCTTCCCCCTCTTCATTTTTCGATTTTTCGCTTAAATTTTTAACTTTTTTTTTTTTTGTTATTGTAAAGGGGAGGAAGTTTTGGACCCAAACCGGAAGTTGTGTGGCAAACGGGTGATTTTTTATTCCTAAGAAAAACACAAGAACGCAATGGGCGCCTCGCGACTCTGCAAATGGCTTGGCTCTGCATAATATTGACATTAGGCATTGATTTTTTTAAGGAATTTTCTCTTCCCTTACCCCCACCCTTTCCTCGTGCGTCCGTGTAGAAGGAGGAAGGAGGAGGGCAAGCTCGAGTGGCAACGAGACTGATTAATTTCTTTCCAAAACACACCCTCGGTAAGGGGGTGGCAGGGTGAAGAAAAAGGGGTGTGTGGGTGCCTTCTTTTTTTATCCCTGTACTCTTCATTTTCTTTGATTTTTTCCCCTTTTTTTCATTCTTTTAGTTATTGTTAAAACTCTTTGTGAATTTTTTTTTCTTTTTTTCTTATTTTTTTTTTGGTATGAGCGTTTTTTCCATTGGCTAGGAAAACATGAAAACTGGTGAATTGTTTGTCCTGTTAGATTTCGTCATTGGTCGACGTGTGCGGGAAAAACAAGTGACGTCACTTCCCTTTGTGTTCGGTCGGGGCAAAAGTTTTGCTCAAGTTACTTCTTTGTTCGTGTGTTTTTGGCTTTTTTCCGGTTACTCCCCCTCTTTTGCACGAGGCGTTATTTGGGAAGTGGAGTTTGATTAAAATGGGTGTTTCGTAGCCCCCTGTGCGGGCGAAGAGGATCCCGAGCATCTCGTCTTTAAATCATCGCCAGCATACAAATGGCCAGAAATAGAAGGGAATCCCGTTAGAACGAAGCAGGCATTACGAGGGAAGTTAGAGACGCGCGCGTCTGTGTAACGAGGGACGCGCGCAGATGAAGAAACGCGTGCGGGGTGGGGCTCACCTTCCCATTCGGCCATGAATGCAAGTGGTCCGATTTTCGGACGGGGGAAAAAAATTCCCTACCAATTGCGTAATTTGGTACGGCGCAACGTGCGACCCCTCCCACGCATGGGCCACGAACGGGCGAATGCACAGACGCGGAGTTCGCCTGTGGTGGATCAACTGGAGACGGGTGGGCGGGGGTGCGAGGAGGGGAGGGGAGGGGGACACCCAAAACGAGCGGATCAAAGAAGCGGCACGCAAAATTTCCCTTTTTCCCTGCACCCGACTCCCTCCCTCTGCCTCCCGCTCCCTTTCCGAGACCCACTTTGCCATCTCAGGTGGAAGAAGAAGTAGGCTGGACGGGTTTCACCTTGTGACGGATGAGAATTGTGGCAAACGAGATGGTTTTCTACATATATTTGTCTCGCAGTTTACGATTCAAAAATAATTTGAGCAAAAATAAATGCGACATGCGATGTCGTTTGGCAGTCGTAAAATAAAGCCCCTTCTCCGTCCTCGAGTCTCCTCTCTTTTTTTCGCCTCTCGACTCCCCTCCGATAAGGGGGTCGGTGTCCATTCCTCTCTCCTCTCCTCTCCTCTCTCTCTCTCTACGCAAAGCATCGCGTCAAACACCCACACTCACACGCGGGTCGCGCGTACTATACTACGCCGTATCGATGATGCTCATCGTGGCGTGCGCACCCAAAAGCTTAGGGCCTTGTGAGGCGTGTGTGTTGGCCTCGTGGGAATATTCTCACCTTACGTGGAAATGCAGGGGAAAAAAGCCCAAGTGGTCTATAAATAAATAAAAAAGTTGAGGAGTTGAAGAGGAGAATGTGCGAGCGAAATAGAAAGAGAATGAGACTGAAAGCGAGTAAAATAAAAAATAAAATAAAAGGAAGAGAAGAAAAGAAAAGGGATGACGACGGCAGGTGCGACGCCCAAAGGAGATGAAGCTCATTGGTCGTTTTGTCTTGTTCGGAGAGGGCAAAAATCAATAAGACGCGGGGGAGGAACGCAGTGGCGACTCCAAACGACTTAATTAGCGACAGCGGCAAGCGACGAGCCAAGGGCGGGGCCGCAGAGCAACTCGGGTGCGCAATCCATCGGACCCCCTCCCAGGGGCGAGGCCATCGTGATGGCAATGGGGGATGAGAATGCAGTGGTCAGTTTTTTTTTTCTTTCTGTGCTTGCTTCGGGCTGTTTAGCGAGCTTGATGGAATTGGGTTTAATTAAAGTTTGAAGTGCGTCTTGGCGCTGGTGGGCGCTCATGCAAAACACGTAGTTGCTCGTCCCAGGTGAGAATTGCAGGTAATTCCAAAGAGGAAATCGCCATCTCTTGAGGGCGTCCTTTTTTCTTAATGGAAAAACAAACGCCCGTTGCATTTGCATGGCAAGATTGAGGTCCCAGGGAGGCGATGCGCCACGAGTTGGGGGAATATGGTCCTGGGGCTTCAAATATTTTTCTTTCATTTTATTTATTTCGAAGAATAACATGGGTTTTCTCAATTTCGCCAATCGCGGCTGACCATTGGCCACTCGTGGTTTATTCATCTACTTTGTTTTTAATTTCAATTTTATTTTATTTTTTAAATTTTTAAAATTTTAAAATTTCACGTTAATGATTTTTTTTTCTTTAAACAGACGCGTTTTCTGTGCTGCAATGCTCGCTCGGGACGTCCTGCTGCTCCTTCGAAAGTGCGGGTAAGTTGGTTTTCATTTTAGTAAGCAGTACGTAGCGTTTTCAATTCTTGTCGTAAGTATGACGTTAAACTAATTTAACCGATTTGGCTGTCTTCGATTTTTTCACGCACTACATTCAGTTAGTTTTTTTTGTGTTTTTCTCGCCTGAATCAAAGCTGAAGCTATTTCCACGTTGTTACGTCGAAATAACTGCAGCTGTCTTCGTACGAACGGGGAAATATCCAGTAACTGGTTATCTCCTAGTACGTACAGGAAGAATTTATGTACGTGAAAATAATCGCGTTTTATTTCCACGAACATAACACGACTTCTGCGTAAACGTGGAAATTTTCACGTGCTTATGGAAGTGGTCACTATTAGCACTGGCCGTCTCCATTATACGTACGGGGGGTGTGGTGCACACTGCACGATGCTGCCCGTACATTTTACGCACTTTGCGTGGAAGTAGCAGTCACACGACACTAGCTGGTTCCACGCGTTATACGTTATTTCCGCAATTGCATGGAAGAAGGCCACTACTTTGTAGCTCTGTCACATTTATCGTAACGGAACTTACGGTAATTTCCACGCAATTTTAATAGTGGCAATGTGAAACAGAATTCTTGCGAAAGTTTTTAAAACAATTTTCGATTGTAATTTTTCGTATTCCAAGCACCGAAATTTAAATTTTGCATTTCAATTCGTCTCGTCGAGACGGGTCGAAGTAGACAAAGAGTTTAAATTTTGATTTTTGGATGACGGAATTTTCGCTACATCGCTGTCTGATTGTGTTCGCTTAGCCGAAAACAGCGAAACAATCTTTCTGTGTATCGACGTGAGTCAAATTAATGTTTCACGCGTGCTCAATGACTGAAAATTTATTCGTCTTTTTCGCCGACGTTGACTAATATTTCATTACCGTACTCGTATTAAAAATATTGGCATTGGCAAAGCGAAAATGCAAAAAACATGACTTCTCGAATAGTTCTTTATTTAATCGATTAAGCAAAACGTGCGTAATTTGATGGCAACAGTCGATTTTCGGAGGCGTTCGGAACAGAAAATACAGGAGCAGAAAATCGACTGATTCATTTAGAGGAGAGAAAGCAAAGCTGAAATCAATTTTTATTCGACTATAGATTTAATCAGTTGTTTTTCTATGATATTTGGGGATGGGAAATGATTTTTCTTTTTGCCCATCAGCCATTCCCATTTTTATTTGTGTTTTCCCTCCGACGCCGGGTGTTTGGAGCGACTTTAGACCCGGAAGTTCTTCCATCTTTGGGCGTGTGTTTTGGCGCGCATGCTGACCTGTCTTCCGCTTCTGGTAAGAATTGGCGGATGGACAGCAGAAGGGGAGCCTCGAGCGAGACCCTATAAAGCGACCCCCGCCCTCGCAACCAACCTTGACGAATGGACGCCGGCTTCCCGCCATTCGACTCTTCCTGTGTTGGCCCGATGACCGTCAGATGGTCGAAACCCCGTTACAAGCAACCAGACGAAACCGTTGCCATCTTCATCCTGACGAGGTCGGATGGACGCACGAAGGTCATCGCCGGGTCCATGCGCCATGTTTCTGGTTCCGCCTCGACTTTTTCCCTCGCGCGGGGGATTTATTGATGCATCCTCCACACGCGACACTGTCGGGGAGCTCCGGTTTCCATGGCAACAGTGGACGATGGAATGCCCTCTTTATCCGCCATTGCGTAATCCCGATTTTTTTTCTCTCTCCCGGGCTTTCTAATGAATGCCAATTTGCTTGCAACGTCCACTCCACCTCCTTCCCCTTCTCCATCACCTCTTATTTCTTCTTCTCGAGCCACTTTTTCTCTGTCGTTTTTTTTTTCTTTTTTTTTCTTTCGTTTTCTTAAACCCCGTGTCTTAAGCCAGAGCTCAGCGTCGATCGGATGGGGGAAAGAGGGAAAGCGGGAGAAAGAGAGGAGTAGTAGCAGGAGTGGGTGTGTCTTATCGTTCGCGGGCCCCGGTTGGGGACGTTATCTCGGCCGGCGCGTAATGGACTGGGTCTCCGTAAAGAAGTGCCTAGCGCCATGTATCTGATGAGCAGCCGACATGCAGATTGGGACGTTGGCGTTCCCTTCCTTTTCCTCTTTTCATCTTGTTGTTAACTCGAGTCTGCATCGATTTGCGGGACCCAGTGGACTTTGCATTTTTAAAAATATTTTTTTTTCTATTCGCTTTTGCTCCTTTGGAATAAATTTAATGAAAATTTTTTAAAAAGCTTTAAAGCATCGTATTGCTGTCATGTGTAATTAGTCGAATCGTTTCTGATTTGCCTTTTTAATGAGCTGCCTTCCTTTTCTTTGTCGTGCCCTCGAGCCTGCGTCTCGATGAGACAAATCACCATTTCATGAAGTGTGGCCCCGTGAACCCCGCAGCTCTGCTGCACGCGCTTAAGCCGCCGAGATTGCGGATCCCGGCCGTTAATCCCGTCCAATGAGGCTGTCCGGCCTTCGTCTCTTTCTCTAACTCCCCTCGCCTCCTCGTCTCTCTTCTCTGCCCGCTGGCTGATCCTGCCCCGAGGGGTGTTGTGTTTGGTCGATCGATCAACGACCTGAACCAACTAACTTTTTTTCCTCTCTTTCTCTCTCGCAGGCGTCTTGGGCTGCGTGACACTCGATTCTTCTCTGTCAGACCGCCCATTTCCACGTGCGCGCGCTTGCGTTCTACTCGCCCGCTTTCGTTATTTCCTTCTAACCGAGCCCTCCCTCCCCGAGTCCCGGCCGCCGAGGCCACTTTGGGGGCCCGCTGCTTATCCGCGTGGTGGCTGCCAGTACAGCGGGGCTTATCAGGCGTCAGGGGCAGCATTCGCTCCGTTTGTCACGCGCTGTCAGCCTCCATGACGCGACTATTTAGCGGGTGCCGTCGATAGTTCTTCTTTTTTCTCTCCCCCGAGACCGAGACCTCTCTCTCTCTCTCTTTTCCTACACTTGTGATTGGTCTTTTCTTCTTTCGTTTTTCATATATTTTTTTCTTGCGCACTGCTATTTCTGTTTGCTTTGTGATTTTCATAAGCTGCGTTCCGAGTTATACCACCCACCAACGCGGGCACAATTTGGCGGGTCGCGAACACACATTTGCCATTTGGTCTTCTTAATACGTCGCTCTATTGACGTGGAAGGGAGGGGGCATTAAAAGAGCGTCGACGAAGCATCGCGACATGGTGTTTAGCTTATTTTCCCCTTCTCCGTCAAGACGGGACGACGACGTCGACGACGAATTTGCAAAATTGCCGCCTCCGATACCGACTCCGATTCCGATTCTATCGCCTTTAGCAATACTCAAATTTGAGGACAGGTAGTCAAAGGGTTGGGCTTTTCCCCGCGGCACCCGGGCCGAGATTTACGGCATTCTAGTGCAGCCGTGACGTGTGCGTGGGCGTTGGATCGATGACGCCTTTCCCCCCAATGTCACCCACGGGCCCCATCGGACGCGATCACGCCCTCGCATTCTAAAACTGGACGCGGGCGAGATGTGGAGTGGACGCAGACGCAGACGCACGCGGACGGCGAAACAGGTGGATCGATGCAGTGTCCATGGAAGTGGGCTTTTAATTTGGCAAAAGTTGAGTTTGTGTTTAGTTATTTATTGCAATTTGATTGGATTTAGGCCAATGGCGTTGCGTCGGCGTCGCTTGTGCGGCGGGGTGAGCAACGCAAACTCTAATTTGGTCGCGGCCATTTTTTTTCTCTCCTCTTCTCTTCTCTTCCAGTCGAGTTAAGGCGAGATTCATTAAGAGTGGCGAGGACGGCAAATGAGCGGCTCAGTCGAGCTGGCGGCGAGGCGGGTCTGCATCTCGTCGTCGCGTTCCCATTGGCTCGTCCCGCCCGCTGCCAAAGCCAATTAACATAAGTGGAATAGCTAAGTGGCCTCTCATTTGCTAATGAGCAGCGCGCAACACAAGCGCCTAGTGCAGCGCCGACGCACGTACAGTTTGTGCATCGCTTTCCCGGTCCCGCATCGAGCCGATTGCACTGACCTCGTTACAGCGAAACCAGCGCCAAACATAAATGAATTGCACTTTGCACCTGCTACGTCTTTTGCGTGAACGCTTTTTGTTTGAAAAAGGGTTTAAAAAGGGGGGTGGCAAAGGTGAAACTTCAAACTTAACTCCAAGGTAGGGCAGGGCGGCTCGAGGTAAAAGGGATTTCCTCAGCGGAGCGGAGGAGGGGTCGGCAAGGGAGGGTCACAATGCAACCCAATGGCTTTTTAGAGTCAAAGGGGTGCGAGTCAGTGTCGAGATCTCAGGTTAGTGAGTGAATTATTTTTTTTGCGAGATTTGCTGCTGCGCTGCGTGCTCGAGTAAGAGGGATAAAATGAGAGACACCTGAGTGCGCGTCTCCTCGGCGTCTGATAGATTAGTCTAATAAAAAGAAATCCAGCGCGTAATTTGCAAGAGCGGGCGAGGAGAGGGCGCCTTCTCTCTCTCTCTATTTCTCTCTGTCTCTCTCTTTCTCTTTCTCTTTCTCTCTCTCTGTTTTATTGGGGCTTAAGATTTCGCTACATTTTATGATGACGACTGAAAGAACGCCGTCACAACCTTTTCTCCTCCACTCCCCGTCATTCCACGCCACCTCCTACCTGGCTCACGCTACAGCCCATGCCCAAGCGTCCCGCAGATCGGGTGCAGCCTCGATAAGCCCGCACGGTAGTCATTTTTCATTCTTCACCTGTTTGCCTCAGGATTTAGTCGCAGTGACCAATAGGATTAGAACGGAGGAGGGTGTGGAGAGCGAGCACGACGCAGTCGCAGTCGCACTGAAATTTGCTTCTTTTTTATTATATTGTTTCTGCAACTCCCTGAAACCTCGAAACTGTGCATTTGCCCCTCGCTGTTAGCGCGGTAGGAGGCGACGCTAGGGTTTCCTCTTACCTGGTGTGGTCATTAGGCGCGAGCTATGACCGCGGGGAGTTGACGGGGTGATGGCCGCGCTAATGTGCGTTGGGGGTTTTCTTGATGGAACCGCAGTGCCTCGAGGCCCCCAGTCCAATAAAAAACGAGTTATCGGCCCAATCATCGCCGCGTCCACACGCGGAATTTCAGGGAGTGGGGATGGGGTGTCAATTGTCTTGCAAAAACCCCCTCTGAGCAGTGTAACCACAAAGCGAAGTCGTGATGAGGTCAAGTGTCTACCTCCTTGACCACGAGAAAGAATTTGCTTCAAACCACAAAAGTCCCCCCTTTCTCGTACTCTCTTCCCCTACGCCCCATCACCCTCAACCCCATTCATTTCTTTCTTTCTGTTTTACGAAATCTGCTTCCTCTTCATCTCTTCATCCGCTCAGGACTTTTAGGGACCCAAGTTGCGGTTACCAAGACAACCCAATTTAGGCACAATCTTCTTCTTTTAAAACACTTCCTTTCATCCTGCGATGGTTTATCTCGTCTTGTATCCTGGAAAACGGCTTTTCCTGGGAGTGTTTTGCAGGGAAGTCGATCGGTAGGCGGGCGTTTGCAAACGTTTTAATTTTTTCATAACAAATTTTTCTCTAAGAAGTGACTTATTTACTATTTAAACATTATTATTTTTTTTTTCCTTTTTCAATTTTTTTTTATTTCTTTTGGAGTATTATTTATTTAGTTTTTTTTTTTTTGAGTTTTTATTTTCGAAGAGCAGTTTTAAGTTAATGGTTTGTTAAAATTGAAAAATTAAATCATTTAGAATTGTCTCTTCTCATAGAAAAGCAAATTGAGATTAAATTTTATTTTTTTATCATATCTGATCCGGTTTCACCGATTCGAATCCACTTAAAACTCGTGCATCAAACCTTAGAAATTACAGCGCAGTAAAATAATACGTGGTGATTTTTCCCGTTTTTAAAGAAGAAGATTCAAATATTTGCCACTATGAGCGCTGAATCACTAAACTGTGGTTTATTATATACTTTTAACGCGAAAAACACAACTTTAATGCCATAAAACAAATCATTCGCCACACTTTCATCATGTTTAAACCCTCGTCCTTCTCCCTTTTCAAGTAAAAAAAAAATATATATATAATAAAAAAATAAAACAAATGTCATGTCACATCTGTGAAAACCAAAAAATGAAAGAAAAAAAAAACTTGAATTAATATTTTTATTCTTTCCAAATTAAAACCCCATTCTTTAATTTTTTAATTTTTTTTTTTGAAAAACGTCAATTACACGGATGCCAGTTGATTTTGCACGCAAAGCACAACATCGAGTTTTATTACCAGCGTCATTGATTGTCCATTTGAAAATTGATTGATGTCAATTATGTGAATTTCCACGTCTTTTGCCTGTTTTTCTTTGTGACTCTTTGTTGAAGGTGGCTGATTGTCGCTTTCCTTCTCATTGCACCTGTGTGGGCTGAAAAGGGGGTGGTGCATTACCGGAGGGCGTCATTTGCACTTGCTTTTCTTCTTCCTCAACTTAAAATGTGAATCTCGTTGGTTGCTTGTCGCAGGTGATAAGTGTGTGTCTAGGGCCTCACGTCTCTTGTCAATCATTCCACTATTTTCGCCTTGGTCGACGTCATTTTTTAATAGGTTGCATAAAATAATAATGAAAAATAAAATAGACATGTATTTTTGCTTTAGCCACACACGATTTCTTTTCTTTTCTTTTTATTTTTATTGTCTAGTGACGATGGGGTTATGGTGCCTATGGGCAAGGAGGCCCAATCATATTTAGAGACGAGGATCGAGCTTGTGATTGCGCCGGAAGTGCGCAGCGGGGGAAATCAGGAAAGGCCACCACCTCCCGGTCTCTTCCTCCACACCACCACTACCATCACCTCCTCCTCCTCCTTTTTCTTCTTTTTCTCCTCCTCCTCCTCCCCGTTCTCTTCATCCCTCGCGCGTTTGTCGACCACGGAGGTTGTTTATAGCGCTCCACCCTGCCTCCGGCTATGGTGGCGCGCGCTGCTATAACGATGCTGCAATTTGGGTGAATTGCGACTGCGGGCGAAGAAGCAACGCGCGGGTCTAAAGAGGCAAAAGGAGGGAGGGGCAACTAATGTCTTCACGTTAGCCCAGATTAGAGGCGACACTAGTCGGTCCTGACTAATGATGGACGCCACTCCTCCCTTTACCTTTACTCCAACACCCGGGGCGTTTTCGTGTAAAAAAATTGAGCGTTTCATGCGGGTTGCGAATATATTTTTTACCCCCACATTTTTTTAAACAAAAGTTGAAGAGGAAAAAGTAAATAAAAAATATGTTGGAAGAAATGCGGGTTTTCATTCATTAGTCGTTTTTAAGAGTAATCCGCTGGAGTTGATGGGTAGGAGTCCACGGCTGGACCCGTTTGTGTGGGTTTTGTCAACGAGGATCATGTAGGGTGTGTCCATTTATCACTGTGGGTATTGAGACGCTGCGATGTCATCATTAATCAAGAGTTTTTAGAACTAAAAGTGGGTTTTTTGTTGGTTTTTGCTAGTAGGAAAATGGCATGATGGACCATGAGAGAGACTTCGACGGGGCTATCAATCTGTCGACCGGTCAACGAAGTGACTCGGCCACGCCCAACGGAAACAACACCGAGAGCGACGACAACGAACAGGTAAAGTGGCACCCATTTTTTTCCTCTTTCTTTCTTTCTTTCTTTCTTTCATTCTTGCTTTCGAACTGCCATCGGTTGCGTTTCAAACTAGAGGAAAAGATATGAGAAGGGGGAATATTTTTTTCCTCGTTTTCCCTCACCCACACTTCTTCCCACACCCTTGATCCATTATTGGTAAAGTGAAGATTGTTTTATTGGCAAATTGAAAGAAATTTGATGGAACTTTTTACTTTGACAACAGCGGGAAAAAGAGGGGAAAAGTATTTATCCGTGTGTGCGCGACATCTGGTGGCAATGTGCCTAAACTTGCGGGGTGGTTTGCAACACCTCATTTTTTATTTTTTATTTTTATTTCCACGAATTTATGGGCCAAACTTAATCCTATATTTTTCAAAAAATATTTTTTTTTTTTACCTGCATCAAATATTTCTTTTTCGAATTTTTTTTATTTAAGATAAACGAAAAAATATTTAAAGAAAAAATTTTACTATACGAAAGTTCAAGCGACACGCAAATACTTAGATTTAAAGCTTAGTATAAATTGGTTTTTTTATACTGTGGGTTTCATTACCCCCGGGGTACACGGGTACACGCCTGGAGCCGTGTAACTAACTTCGGGAGGTTCTATAAAATAAATTTTTGTGACAAATATAAGAATCTCATAGAAACGATTAAAAATTAACATTTGGCTTTGAAAATATGAGGGGTGGGGGAGAGAAAGAAATTCACTTGTATTTTATAATTAAGCATTTGATTTTGGTGGAGGGACCTCGATTAAGGTCCAGGCGACAAAGATATTTCAAAAAAAATGATTTAGATGAGTTAATCACGACGGCAGAACGTAATTCCATTGTTTTCTTACGGGCTGATGATGCAACTGGTCAATCATCATCCACATTACATAATCCACTTGAAACTCAGATTGAGTAAAGTTATTTGAGGTTTCAAGGGTCTCAAAGGGTTAAACTGTTTGAAAGAGAGAAAAAAAAATAATTTTTTTTTTCTTTTAATTTTTTTTCTCTCCTCGGTGATGGTGGAAATCAAGTTTGCATTGGAGTGATTAGTGCGAGCATGCAAGTGCTGGGACAGTCCCACACCCTCGTGTCGAGGGAGGGAAGGAAAGAGAAAAATTAATTAGGAGAGGGAAAAAAATGGCGAGACCTCATGTGGAGTGGAAGGCCATCTTGGCGGAAAAAGACGGCGATGCGAGTCAGGCAAGTGTGGCGTCTCGCGATACACCAATTAGTCGCAGCCTTCCCCTTTGGGAAATACCTGACAGGTAGATCGAGAGGTGCCGGCGTCCCAATTTGCCCCTCTCACTCCCTCCCTCCCCTTTCCTCCCACTTCCATCCCACTTCCATCCCAACGCATCCCATCCCTACCCGCACCCCACTCCTTCCATCCATCCACCTCCGCACGGTATGGCGAGAAAGCGATCTGCCGGGGGCTGCTATTGTCAAACTTGTCTCTCCATTTCCTGCTGCGTTTTTCGCGCGTTCCGATAGCTTTCTTTGCTCGCCTCGAGGTGTCTTTGTTCCCAGCTTAGTCCTGTTTCGCACACGGGAGCCTCGTTGCGATGAACAAATCACAACTGCGCTAAATCGAAGTGGCGTTTCTTTAACTCGGCCGGACAATGGATGCGCACTCATCTCGAGACGCGGTGGTCAGTTGGCCGCATGTTCGCTGCCGATATCCGTTTTTCCCATAGAAATATTCAAGCCGCCCGCCCACCCCAAAAAACCCATCCAACCCACACCTGATTTGCATGGGGAGGCGAGGAAAGGCAAGAGAGACAAATCTCGGAGACGCAGCGCTCTAGCGTTCGTCGCCCATCCGCCGGTTCCTATATTTTATCTGCCGTTTACACTTTGACTCAATTATTATTTGGTAATACATGCAAATGGGGTTTCTGGGGGTTGTGGATATAAAAATAAAAAAATAAAGAGAGAAATGGTTGATAGAAGTAATTTTTTTTTTTAATTTTTTTCGTGAGTTGAAAAAAAGCTCTATTTTATTTGGTTTGATACCATGACGAACGAGATGGTCCCCAGGTGAGTCTCAGGTGGCGCCAATTTGCATGGGTCGAGCCGTCTGTGTTTTAATGAACTTCATCTTTCATTGTGAGACACCCTAATTGACTCTGTCGGTCATGCTCGTTTTAAAAGGGTGACTTACAAATAAGGGTTGCATGTTTTTATCACGCTGTTGTTGTTTGTTGTTGTTGATGTTGTTGTTGATGGCGTGTTAGTCTGCCGACCTCTCTTTTTTATCCGTTTTTTTTTTGTTTTTTTTGCCGCTTCGACCCTCTTTATAAGCCACGCGTCGGCCGATCGAGTGCGTCGACGTGTTCGCCGTAGCGAGGTGTGACGCCAGCTGTTGACTCGAGAGGGACTAGGAGAGTGGGGATGGGGGTTCAATTAGCATAGAGAAAGAGGAAGGAGGTGTTGTTGTTTTGATCATTGGCCTCGGTCATGTCCGTCACGGTTAACGCCCATCGCACGTGTCTTCTTTCGCAGCCCCGGTCCGGTGTCGAGTTAATCGAGTCGGACGTTCGTTTACGTTTCAATTGCTTATTTGTTCGAAATGTAATAAACGATTTGCCTGGGTGCATCATTTATTCAATTAAAAATGAATTTTTAGGGGTGTGATTGGGTGGTGGAGGGGGTGTCGGAAAAGGCGGGTTTAGATTGGTTAAGGTTTTCTACGGTCAAGTTATGTTGCATCGTCTTGTCATTCGACACTCGTTGCTTTTGGCGTCTCCAATACACAAACGCGACGTTTGCGCCCTCCCGTAGTGTTGCAGTGAAACGCAACTCGGTGGGAGCCACGAAGCAAACGAACGCTGATCGAACGCCTGCCTTGCTTAGATCGTGCGGCGAGAGACGCAGCCTCTCGCCCCCGAAACGACCCTTCGATCTAAGACGTTAGCATTTTTACGTGACGATTCCACGATACTATACGCACGAACTGTGCCAGCCGACGTGGGCCGACGCTTGGTTCAACAGCCTCGGTCGACTGCGCGAGACGCCCGACTGGATCCAGGACGCGCCGACACGGAGGCAGCGACGACGGCGGCGGCCAGAGTCGGCCGCTTTCCATCCGTTCCGTTAGCACTCCGAACCCGCTGTAGCCGTCTGGTGGACACCTCGAGAACGACTGCGCTGTAGTCCAGGTGGGTGGAACGCGCGGCCAAACTCGTGTGTCAGTTACGGGCGGCATTTTTTCGCTTTGCTTTTTTCTCCTTTTCGTTTGACAACATGGTGGCGTTGGGTGCTGCTCGTGTGGGTCTCGATATTTTTTTTGTGTGTACGTTCAATGCAAAAAAAAAAATTTTTTATTTTTTTTTTCTTTTCTTTATTTTTATTTTTTTTTATTTTTATTTTTGTAGTGACGGGGATTGTGGGTCGTCAACGTCCCGTGATGGGTGGGTGAGGGGATTTTGTCCTTGAGATGGTAGTGTGTTGAAGACGGTTGGTGGGTGGGAGCTGTTTACTGGCTCTAACATAAAAAAGCAATCGACTGGGGTGGCATCTCAGATAAGATCGATTAGACAGGCTAAACGGAAAAGAGAAGGCGACGCTCGCACTCTTTACCACGAACCTAGCCCCGAATGTTGGATGCCAAAATTGGCGCCAAATGTCCTTTTTCGATGTCCCTTTACCATTGGAAATGGCAATTTGTTGTCAAAGATTTGCGAGGGAACATTTCGACTTGCGCGCCCATAAAAAAAAAAGGGAAAAAAAATCAAAAGCACAGAAGAAAATAAAAATAAAAATAAAATTAATAATAAAATAACGGTTTAATATTATTTTTTTTAAATTTAAACAAAATTTTCAAATGAAATTTAAAAACCGAAAATTGACAATTTTTTTTTTTTTTTTTTTGGGAAGGGGGGGGGAATAGTAGATGCGAATGATAAAGGTGGAAATGAAATTTATTAGTGCAATATCATAAATTGGAAGTAAAAAAATTGGTAAATGAGGTGTTTTCGGGGTGAAGATAATAATAAATAATGGGCTTTTGTTTCGAATGTTGTCAAACGAAAAGGGATGGGTGGTTAGCGAAAACGGCTAGCCGTACCAGGACGAGGGAACCCTAACTGCAGCTCCAGTCGCACATACGTACAATAATCTCGTGGGGCAGTATGGTGGGGCTCGAGTACCGAACAGCGCTGATCGGAGTATGCGTTCGCAGGACGGATTTGTAGTTAGGCTTTCCTTTAGGATTTTGCATAATAGCTACGACTCACTATTTTTGCGACGACGCAATTAACACAGGTAAGCCTAAAAGACGTCGAAAAGTGATTATTAAAACATTCCACGTAGAAATAGCCACTCCCAGTGGTGCTGGTTATTTCTATGCATCTTGTTTATACGTACGTTAAATACTAGTCGTACTATTTCTACGTACGTGCGTACAAATGGCCGTTTGCTGTTTCTACTGCGTACGAAGAAGTAGTCTCGTAATGATAACATTGTACGGGTTCAAAGGTTGTTCGATTTACATAGAAATAGCGACCCTCGTATGAGTGGCTATTTCTACGTACGTGCGTACAAATAAGCTCCAGAATATTTTCGTTTGGTTCGTACGAGTATATAACAGTGAATGTGAAGATTTCTAAACATTTGAAGGTGGATAAAAATAAAATTCTGGAATATTTCTACGTACGTACATGAAAATAGACTCATAATAAAAATGTTAATGTGAGTTGATAATTTTTGATAAAAAACTTTTTTAAAAAACGGAGCGGAGTAAAATATAAGTTTTAATAATGGATGTTGATGTTAAGGAAGGGTGAGAATTGACAAGAAAAACAAGGGAGAAAACGAGTAGTGAAAATTGAAGACGCCTGTTCGGGCCCCGCATTGATTCAAATTAAAACGCGATGCCCCACTCAACGCTTGTTTTTTGGTGTGTTTTTTTCATTTCTTCTTTCTTTGGGTAAGGCTGCGTTCACTAATGCAACGAAGGGGGTGTGTTTAGTCAGTGGGTGGAGGAGGTGTACAGAGGGAGTGTTGGGAGCGTGGCTGTCCAAGTGAAAGAAAGGTGTGTCAACAGTGGGCGCCGATTCCCCATCAGGTCACGTGTGATGCCTAAGGATGCCGTGCGACGCGGTCTTCGGTGTTCGGTCTTCTTATATATACAGCATCCCCCTCATCCATATGGGTGTCGAGATTGTTGTCACTGAGCTTCGCTGTATCGGGGTCTTGTCCTGCTGTGTCAATAGGCCACATCTCTCACCCTGCAGCCTTCAAATTCCGAATCAGGTTATTGGTTATTGGCTGTTGTCACCTTGGGCTGGGACGCTGAATTTACTTAAAAAATTTACACAACTACAAATTCCCACCTTTTTTGTTGTCGGGGTGTTTGTAGTGTGTGGTCACTTCTGAAAATCGGTTTTCGGCTTGCCTCCGACGCACACGTACGAGGCTCTCTGCTTGAAAAAAAATTATGTGGGGGAAGAAAGGGAAAAAAATGGCGTATAAATTAAACGTGAAATGAAATTAAAATCAATAAACGAGGTTGGTGCAATGATAACAAAATTGCGATGTGCATTAGAAAAACAAACAACATTTTTTTTCCCCCATTAATTTTAAATTCTAAAATTATCGTCCTACGCCATATTGTAAAATCACTTTACCCCTTTTATTTTAGCAAAATAAAAAAAATTAAAAAACGAGAGGGATGGTGAAGAGAGTGAGGGAAAGAAGGAGGGGGGAGGAGGGGGAAGAGGTTTTTTTGTATGTGCTTTCTACCCAACTCTGGTTGGTGGGGGGAGATGAGAACGAGGAGAGGGGGTGTCGTTGGCGCCTGTCACCTTCCCTCTGCCGGCTTCAGGTAAACAATGGCGTGTTTAATTGCATCTCTTTAGCTTTCTCCTCGTTCTGCTTGATTGCATCAATTTATTTCCGTTGCCTTGGCAACGTGACAATCTAGTCTCCGAGTAAATACACGACAGATAATCGCCGTCTTCCTCTCGCTTCGGGATTTGCGTTCCATTGCGGGAAACAAACCGGCGTCTTTTTCTCCTTTTCTCTCTCTTTCGCTCTCTCCATCGAGTGTTTTAACACATGGGTACAAGTCGCAAGGCGTTTGAATGTGGCGCCTTGGACTTGCCGTGGTTTTTCGACCTCTGGTGCGCGCTTTTCGTGGGCGCCGCGCTTAATTGCTGTGTTTCCCTCGAGGCCCATGCCACCGAGCTCGTAATTTTGCTAAGTTGTGATTAAATTTTTTTATATATATCTGCAAGTGTTGATATAAATGTGGCTAAAATGGAATTTTTTTTCGGCGGGTTGGGAGAGGCGTGTGGGAAATTTGTAAATGTAAAGAGAAGAGGACGGGATAAAATCAATGTTTGATGAATCAATAGCGTTGCATTTGCCACGTGGTCCAGTTTGCAGGGTCGTTTGAGCAGGCAGTTGAGCGGTGATGCTGCGTCAGCAAGCGATCTCGTACATGTTCCCTCGAACTGCTCTTCGCGGTCCATCCGTATGGGGGAGTGACCATTGGCAACGAAGGTGCGCCGACTGTCAATGCGAAAGTTGCTAGGGGAGCCGGCAATTTGCCTGTTTGACACTCGCCTCTCGCTCCTTGTGATTGCATTACTCCGGCCACCGAGTGAGAGAAAGACGCGACGCATACCCGGCTCACAGTGTGCGCACGCGCCTTGTGCTTGCACCCCTCTCCACCCCTTTCCCATCGAGGGTGAAAAACAAAAGCACCCAGGGTAGGGGTTAAAAAACAGCGCGTGGGGAGACGGCCATTGTCTCGGCTAAAAAAAGAGAACGCACGCGCCGACGCCAACGACCCACGCAGACGCCGCCCATGGGACGCGCGACTTAGGACCGAGCCAAGAGTTTGGCCCATGTTTAGATTAAGGGACCCGGGTGGGATCGGGGCTCAGATGGAAACCCATTGCCGAAAAAAAACCACCGCCACTGCCACCACCACCACCACCACCACTTGCCAACTCGCCCCACCCCACACTCTTAATGAAGCCTGGAGGAGAGAGAATGCAGGCGAAAAAGTTGTATTGATTAGGCGAAGCATCTGCGCATGATTCAACTGCAGCAGAAAAATCGAGCCCTACCCCTACCCCCTCCCTCTGGTGCTGTCTAAGCTGGTGCAGTTTTTAATGTTGTATTGATTTTAAATTTAAGACGAGAGAGAGGGGTGTGGGTGGGGAGGAGGAGGCATGTTTATTTTGGCGGGCGGCATGCCGGCGACGGTACAGCACAAGGAGCTGAGAGGCGGGGTAGGTGGATGGGTGGCTGGTTGGCTGGCTGGCTGGGTGGGTGGATGGGGTAAAGAGGGTCCCAGTAAAGAGAACGCATGCACCCCACAAGAGAGTCAATGGCTGAAATTAAAAAAAAAAAAAAATGAAAGAAATTGTTGTTAAGGAATTGAAGAAGAAAAAAAAATTTCTCCGTTTTTTTTTTTTTTTTTTTTTTTTTTTTTTTTTTTTTTTTCCTTTTTTTTTTTTTTAAGAATTGAAGTTTTTAATTGGAAATCATTGAAGGGACACAGGTGAACAGCGAAGGGATGAAGGCACGTCGTGGCACCCACTAAACTTTAGCGCTCGTTGAGTGGTTCGTAAAAATCAGGATCATGAGGGCTGGCATTTGCCACCTGAAATTTAATCGTCCACTGTCCACCCCAATTAGGAAGATGGGATTAGTTAAAGACGGGACGAATTATTTTTATTATTATTATATTTTTTTTGGTGCGTGTGATTGTGGGAGAGTACGGGTGGAGTGTAAATGGTGAAAGGTTAATGGTTCAATTACTAAGATGGCTATTAACGCAGTGGTCAAATAGAGAGGGGTGGAGAGGGGAGGAGAGGGGAGGAAAAAATACGGAGGAAAGCGGTGGAAAGGAGGGAAAAGGGGAAGGGAGAATCGAAGAAAAGTGTAGATGAGATGCTGGATTCGTTTTGGGTTCGGGGGACCTCGATCACAATCAGGTGTCACACTAACTCAGGGCCGCGTTCTAATCCCGCGTTCGGTTTCTTGTCTCACAATCAGTGGACGAAGTCGCAATTTGGGCGGGTGAATTGCGATGCGTGCGCGCGTGGAAATCTCCTCGTTAGATAATTTTAAAAGGTCCACTCACGTTCCCCCTGCTCCCTTTGGCCACTATATCGACTAATGGCGTCCTCTGCCATGAATACAAACACGCGGCGGAGGCGTGTTGTTGTGTCGAGGTGTTTTTCCGTGTTGGCCACTCGACTGGGCACGAAAGGGCTGACCAATAGCGTGTGTTTCGTCTGGCAGCTGGCCAATGAGAGGGCGCAGCGAACGTGGGTTGCGCCAATGGCGATGCCACCAAAGGGGTGAATGGCAGAAGTTGTCGCACGGCAGCAACATTTTTTCCCTCATCGTTTGAGTTACGACGTTCTTTTGTCGCGTCCCGCCAACAATGCGGGCGCCGCATGTGACGTCACAGTTGCCAAAACAAACACTCGTCCATCCATCAATAGATTGCGTGGGTGGTGTGTACACACTTGCACACACACACACACACACACACAACATCACAATCCCCCTGCTTCTCATCTTTTTTTTTTTTCTTTTTTTTTTTTTAAACTTTTCATTCACTCCTCTACCCACCCACCCTTTCCCCTCTTTACCTTTCCTAGCTTCTCTCACACCCCCGCACTACTCGGCTGTTCCGTGTCCATGAGGCGCAACGTCGTCGTTGCCTGGGAAATTAATTATGAAAAATGCATTTCGGATGAGGAATCAAAATTTCATGGCCTGTTTTTCTCTTTACAGGTAATAAATCTTCCATCAGACCCCGGGAAACTGTCGGGGCAAGAAATTACTTGATAGGCGACCTGAGCGCAGGTAGAAAGACACGCCCCTCTTTCTTACCTCCATTTTATTTATACATATCTACGTATATACTATTTTTACATGCATATTTTAATTGGTTTTGTTTTATTTATTTAGTTATTAATTAATCATTATTATTATATTTTTGCTTTTAAAAAGGAATTTTAATTTTTTTCCGTTTTAAACTGTGACGTCATTTTGATCGGTCGAGGGAAAGATGAATGTGGCATGGAGGGTTTGCTAAATAACCTGTCAAACAGGTAGGAATGGACGGTGAAATAAAAAGTATCGACCTTGTTATGCAGGGGATCTGGTGTGGGTGGAGAAGTGCTCAGGTGAATCGTCAATTGAGATGTTTTGATGGAGGGAGTCGAGTCGAGCGTGGTGATGGGTGGATGACGTCAACAGGACAACATCCGGTATATAGCGGTGCAAGTGGTGTGTGTTGCCATGGAAATGATGCGAAGTCTTTGATGGATGGTTGCAATTATTAGGAAAACAATTTTTATAAATAGTCTTCATAAAGGATGAAGCATCGCTTGTTTTTATCTGCGCTTGGAATTCCTCCAATTATTTATGGAAGACGAAAAATTTCCCTTGCCGTTGCCGCCTGATAAGGAGCGAGAGTGTTGCATTGGCGGGAGGGAAGGGAGGGGAGGGTCGCACGTGGCCGACACCGCACGCGCACATAACGCGGCTTCGATTTTTTTTCCCACTTTTTTTCCGGGGGAAAGGGGAAACCAACGTGGTTGCATTGTTGTCCACGGAAACTGACATTCAAATGCGGGATGGACGCAGAGTCTCATTACGATATGAGAAACCCCATACATTTTAACTCTGCTCTTAAAAAGGTGGAGAAAGGGAGGAAAGAATTTTTTCCCCCTTTCCTGCGAAACACGTTTTTTTTTTTTTTTTTTTTTTTAAAGAGAAGTGTGAGAATTGAAAAAGGGGTGATCCGTGAGCCCCGGCGTGACGTAATCGGGGCCGGTTTTGGCACACACGAACATTGCTGAGGCGGTCGTGGCACAGGATCCGTGAAACACGTCTGTGTATTCTTGCTTGCTGACATGTCTTAGCGATAAAAGACAAATTCGAGGACCGGTTGTATCCAGGTGAAATTCGGGCCTGAAAATTGCGAATCGTTCATTTTTTTCTCGCCGTCGCTGGTTTTTATTACGCGTCGGCAATGCGTTGGGGTCACGAGTGGAGCCAGAGGCTACGCCGAACGACGCGGCTTGAGGCCCGGCAAAGGGATTCGTGGAGCGTGGACATAATGTGTGAAAAAGACACACGGCGAGGCCGAAGCGACACTAAGATTGTCGCTGGTGTCGAGATGAGAGAAGTGCAATGAATCTTCTGGTCCACTATCGTTGTGGCTCCATGACGAGGACAGACGCCATCACCTGGGGTCCGATAAGGAGGTGGTGAGGGGAGAAGGAGCGCTGGGCGTGCGGGAGGTGAGCAACGAACGAGATAGCCATAAATAAAATATGGCGCCCGTCTCTTTTGTATGGCCTAAAGGGATTTAAGGGGCAGTGCACGACCCGGCCACTCGGCCGCAGTAAATTCTCCATCCCCCTTGCCTTCATCTTAATGGTCGGGTGGTGAACGCCGGCGTCCGTCACTCGGGAATCAAGTTGCGACAGGCGACGTGTCAGCGCGCGCTTGGCTTGTTCCTGAAATACGGCCGGGCGCCCCGTGTGGCTCCTTCAGTCGAGCGAGAGTGACCCAACGTCCAGCCCCGTGACCCCCTCCCCCTCCCCACCCCAGCTCTGCTCACCCGTCTTCTTCTTCTTATTAAAAATAAAATACACGCTCCTTTTTTTTTCAAATTTTTATTTTTATTTATTTTCTTCCAAAGTACGTTTGAAGCGATGGGAAAGGGAAAAAGCATGGCGTCTTTTCTTCCTGCATGCAAACCGTTTTTTTTCCCCTTCTTTCTCTTTGAACTATTCTTTCTTTTTTTATTGATGCATTCAAAGGTGGGGTCAGGGTGTTGGTGTATGAGGGGACGCAGCGTTTTTCTCCCCCTCCCGCCACTCGTCGAGCAAACAGCGTCGTCTGAGTAGACAGAAGGGGCGACTACAATGACACATCCCCACCTTTTTTTTTTTTTTTTCTTCTTCTTTTTTTTTTTATCCCTCACATTTTTTTTATTTTTATTTTAAATTTTCCTCTGTTTGGTCGGAGGGTCGAGGCGAGTGGTCATCCATCATGGCGTCTCGTTGGGCGTTGGCTTTAATGCCCCGTCAACTCTGTTGGCAGAGCGCTAGTATCGGCCTTTTGCCCGTAAATTGACGCGTCCCCTCCTGCGTTCAGAGGCGGGAAATATGGATCGGGGGCGGCCGGCAGAGACCCTAGCGATAAAGTGTCACCTAACGACGCGCCAAAAGACTTTCAAATTTCATTTGTTTCCTAAGTGGCGTGCGATATTTCGTCTACACAAACTCTCAGTATTTTTCTCTGGCGACATTTAGCCACTAAAACAAAACAAAACAAAAAAATAAAAAAAAATTATTTTTTTCTTTTAGTTTTAACCACCCGAACCCTTTGCTCACGCACGCGTCTCACCTAAATACATACACCTGGGGTCGTTGACCCATTTTTTTGGCTATTCTCTCTACCCTTCTGTATCCTCCTTTTTTTTAAATCTCATTCAACCCTTTAGTCTCCGACTAAGCACGCTTCTTTTGTGTTTTTTCTCCTTCTCATTCCTCCTGGCACAAGGCAGAAAATTGGAGCAAAGTTTTTTTCTTTTTTTATTCTCTTTATTTTTTTTGAGGCCGAGTCTGGGTGAGGAGGGGATAATGTTTTTTTTTTCCGGCTCGAAAGGGGTAAAGAAGCCCATGCGTTGGCCAATATATTGGCGCGTGCGTCTCCATTTCATGGGCGCGTCAATCACTCCCTTGTCGGGCGATTGGGGCCGCTTCGATCGGTGCTGATTTAGTGGCCAATCGCACACGCAGGGCGCAACGCCACACTCGAGTGCCCCCGCTGGTCCCCATGGCAACGGGGCCTCATCGGTGATGCGGGAGGAGCCACTGTCCATCTGTCCTGGTGGCGTGGGGGCAGTGCGCCGTTAACGTCAAATGTTGCCGACTTGGCTCCGTGATAAGTGATGGCCGTATTTGTCCGGCCACCCTGCGTCTCTCTCTCTCACTCCACCTACCCTTCTTCATCTCCCGCACCCTCCATTCCCTATAGCGCCCCCTCGCGACGATACGGCCACTGCGGATTGTCGCGCGCCACCGGCCTCACGACCCCACCCTCGTGCCTCAATCACAGTCCAGACATCAACCCCCTTCCATCCTCTTCTCTCTCACTCGCCATCCTTTTTTATTTCCCCATACCGTGCTACATGTATTGAAACACAAAAAATGGCGGCATTTATAACACGATCTCTTTTTTTTCTTTTTTTCTTTCTTTTTTTGTTTTTTTCTTTTTTTGTTTCTTTGTTTGTTTTGTTTTCTTTTTTTTTTTTTTTTTTTAACTTTGGCTGTCTGTCACAAACGAACGGTAATTTTTTTTCTTATTGTGCGAATAACCAAAAAGTATCGAGTCGATATTACGGAATTTCATTTTCGTGTTTAACTTTATCAGTTTTAGAGCAACATTTCACAGTTCACTCGCGACCCTTTGGTTATTGCAAAAAAATATGACTTCAGCTGCGATTTTATTGCATCTGAATAAAATGTAAAATAGAGATTTAAAAAAGGGTTAACGAGATTGAAAATTATGGGAATTTAAAAAAAAAGAAAAAAAATTCGCTCGTAATTTGGAGTTGTGTTATCGCCTCGAGTTTGTTTTGAGAATCTTTCTTGCGGCGTGCGTTTTTCTTATCTATACCTCTAGACCCCCGTGCTAACAACCGCGTCTTCTCAACACACCCCTTTTACCTTTCCCTCACACATACACAGATGCATATAAACCTTTTCCCTATTCCCCTTTTCCTGTTCTCCCACGCGTTCTTTCTCCCGTAAGAAAAATTAGATTGTGTTAGATGCTTAGGCTCGACACCTGGGGGCAAGTGGAGCTAATTGCACATCTCGGACGCGCGCTTGATATCTGTGTGTTTAGGGATTGTTTTATCCTGTCATTAGACTTGGTCTAAGTGAATTTAGCAAAAGGGATGCGTTGGATAAATAGTGAAACAAACTGATGCGTCTCTGTGTACGTGTGTATGCGTGTATGTGTACGGGTGTGTGTGTGTATGTGTACGTGTATGTGTGTGTGTGTGTGTGTGTGAGTGTGTGTGTGTGTGTGTGGGTGGAGTGGATGGGGGCGGGGCGTCTCTTCGTGTAGATCAAATATTAACTTTGATGATTAATGTTTACCAAAGCGAGTCTCATCTACACGGAGGCCTGACGCTTTAAAAATAAATACAAATTTCTCGAGCGCACCCTCCCCCCCGTGGGGTGGAGGACTTTTTCCATTAGTTGCCATGACGACGACGAATCTGATAGTGATATGTTAGGGGTGGACCCATCGCACCTCGGAAACGGGACGCCCGGCCAATAAACGTTGTTGCCACGCTACAAAACGCATCATCAACATCGTCTCGATACCTGATGATGTTACCGTAGCAACCGTTTGATTGACGTTTCCGTTTTGACGATTAAGTGTAACCTCTGTGTCGGACCCGTTCACCTGTGGTCTTGGTCTTTACCCAATTAGATGCAGCGCCCCCTAGGGGATGAGATGCCGGGTGGGGGTGTTGGGATGGATGGAGGGAGGGTCATCCATCGGCTGCAAATAACTCGATGCCAGCCTCGAGTCAGCGCGTCTCCAAACTCGATTACACTTGTGAAAAATTTTGCAGACGTCTCTCGAACGCTGACCTCGGTACAACAACACTAGGAATTTGTTGCCAATACCCATGTTTAAAGTTTATTTCCTTTCTGGGTACTATCTCCTCGCTTTTCAAATACGTGGGTGAAAAGAATGATGCAATTTAATGCCAATGCGATTACAGTGTAAAAACTTCGTATGCGACAAAATAAAAAATAAAAAATGCGTGTAACAATTTTTTTTTTTTAAATTTATCATTAACTCGTTTATTTAATTACATTTTGATTTTTCAAATGAAAGTTTAGTTACAATAAATATATATCTCTTCTATATATACATAGCGAAAGAGTTTTTCACCTTTTTTAAAAAAAAAATTATTAGGCAAAATTGTTAATTTTTCGGTAACCAATTTTAATGCTTTTTATCAGAATTCCGAAATCAATATTCGCGCTGAATTTTACTGATTTGTTTATATTTAATAATTTATATATTTATTGCTTAATATTAGGTGTAATGTAATGAAGTCAACTTCGCGGTCGAGTAACCCACGGGAGGGGTGCAGAGGGAGAAATAGTGACGGAGTTGAGTTTATTGCTTGCACGCTTTTTTCCGCTCGTAGTTGACCTTCCAATCCCACCCTCTTTTGGCGTAGAGATTCAATTTTTTTAATTGGTGACCCCACCCCTACCTTTATTTTTTATGTTACTTTATTTTGATAATACAACCATTTTTCTCATCATTGATGACGTCATTGGCATCTCGCGTGTTCACGTAAAATTCTTCTTCCCCCTCCCCTTTTTTTCCGAAGTCTTTTGTAAAGAAAGAATTTTTTATTATGATTTTTTTTTTTTTGGTGGAGGGGGTCTTCTTCCTCCTCCCATGCATTCGAGACGCCGCCCGTTGTCGTCGTCTGAAGTGACGAACGCCGGCCATGGCGATTATGATTATTGATTAGCTGACAAAGAAGGGAAAAAAGACGGTGATTACGGGAGGGATGGAGGGAAGGTGGTGGGGAAGGAGGGAGTGAGACGCTTCATCCGAACTCAAGAATAAACAGCGCACGAATCGGCCACCAGATGGTGATGGATTGCACGCGCCTGGAGAGAGAAAAAGAGAGAGAGAAAGAGAGGGGGGTGACGTCATCAGGTGTTGAAACGCTTGCTTGAATATTCTCCTATTTCCTTTGCCCCCCTCTTCCTCTTCCCTACACACTCCTCTCTCCCCATTCCCCAAACATTGAGAAGGGAAAGCAAAGCAAAGAAGAGTGTATACTGATTGCAACAGCCCGAGCCCAGTGGATATGGCAAGAAGCAAAACTGTCATCAGTGAAATATGGCGGGAATTTCTGACTTGATTCCAACAATGTAACATCTTGCGGGTGCCGTTGCCGACTCACCTTACCCATCCGCTTTCCCGCGTTCGCCCGCACCTCCCCCTACCGGCGCGAAATGTTTTGTTATTAGGCGCGCGCAAACGGTCGCAACACGTGTTGCCATGATGCCGACGCCCAACAACACTCGTCCTCGTCTCAAGCACCACCTACACATTTACTGCCAACAGTATCCCTTCACGGCCTGATTTACATATTTCGTCCATCGACATCCGGAAAAATTAATTTTGTTTTAAGTTTTGGGGACATGTTAGGTTAGGGTTTTATTAGCGTCCGGCCAGAGTCACATCTTATCGAGAGTTTCGGTTGTAGAATCATTTTTTTTTAATTTTAATTTCTTTTAATTAATTTTTAAATTTTGAAATTTGGTTAGAGAATACAGTTTGTTGCGGCGGGTTTTATTTTTGAGAGGAAATTGTGTTTCTTTTGCTTATTCATTGCGGGCAAAAGAGCGAAAGATGGAGGTGGAGGAGACGGGGGGGATGCGCAATGCCCTCTGGCAATACAAGTGTTCACATTGTGCCCAGTGTGCTGCATCCCGAGGCGGCGTTCGAGGCGGCCTACTCGCGGGGGTGTGTGGAGTGGCGAGGGGCGAGAGGGGCGGCCGTTGCTAAGGCGACGCTAGTCTAAATGGGTGTAATTTTGTTTGAAATTCGGCGTGTGCCGTCCGCGCCACTGGCACGGGTGCAAGTGATAAACATGCGACCCAACTTTTGATTTTGGGGCCGGCAGCGGAATTTTTTGGCGCGTATCGATTCTGGCCCCGCTCCAGGCGAAGGGGAAAAAAGAGAGACGCGCCAAAGAAGAAAGGGAACTCGCCTTCAATCTGCCTATTTTATTTATTCTCGATGCCCGCACATCGATGGAAAAGGCACCTTTCACGGACAAACTCACGTCCACCACGTTAACACTCCCATTCCTTCACTTCTTCGGTGCTGTGTTTACACAATTGAGTGAAGGGGGAAGGAAAAAAATGCGAAATAAAAAAATGAGCAGAGGGGAAGGAGGTTGACGGGGGAAAAAATTGAGAATAGAAAAAAATTTGCATCTTATCGGCGTGTAATGAGCGCCATTTTAGCTTTTCGCCATTCGCGCGCGATTACATTTGTTTTTCGGCGTTTTTTTTTGGGATTTACGGCCTCATCCCGCCCCTCCACCTCCTGTTTCTTTCCCTCGCCTTGCCTTCCCTTCCCTTCGTGTTCGTCTCTTTTTCTGTCTTTCCTCTCATTCTCGTTTCTTCGTGTTTGTGTTTGGGCCCTGATTTTCCACTTGCAATTACTAATTGATTCTATGCATTCAAAGAAAGAAAGAAAGAAAGAAAGAAATATGGTAAAAGAAAGAAGGAAAGAAAAAATAGAAAGAATGAATAAATGGGGAAAAAATAAGCGATAAAGGAATGATGAGTGGTTTGTTTAGAATAATTTGAATTTCTATTATTGTTGTCGTTGTCGTTGTCGTCGATCGACAGAATGCCAAAGGGCCACCAGCGCGCAAGGTGTTTAGGCCTTCGAACGGAGCGAACGCCGGTGCAAAGTCATCGGGTGGCAACGATGGGGCATCCCCACCAGGGCAATCGTTACTGATGATGAACCCGCAACTCGTGTCGCAGCAACAGCAACAGCAGATGCAGCAACTGCTACAACAGCAAGTGTTAACTCCGGCACAGATCCAGGGCATCATGCAACATCAGAGTATGTTCCTGCAGCAACAGGTGAGCGCCACTACCCACTCGCCCATCTTTGGCCATTAGTTGATGTGCATCGCTTCAGCAGCAGCAGCATCAGCTGGCCGAGCTGGGACGGAAGCAGATGGAGCAGATCCTCCAGCAGCTGCAGGAGCAGCTCCAGATCAACATGATCCAGCAGTCGCAACTGATGCAGCAGCTGAGTGGCGCGACGACCCAGGCTTCAGCCACCGCCGTCGTCACCGCCAACAGCATCGACAAGAAACAACAACCCAACAAGTCGCTTCAGGCGCAGCTGCAGCAACTAGCTCTTCAACAGCAACAACTCATGCAGCAACTTCAGCTCATGCAGCGCCAATACCTTCTGCAACAAGGCATCGGACTGCAACCCGTCGTCATCCCGCAAGGTGAGTCTGTCTTCCTTCTTCCGGATTCTGACCCCTTATCCCTGACACCCCTCGTCCCTCGTCCCTGACACCCTTCATCCTTTTCCCCAATCCCCTCCCTCGTTACCACAAACTCGTCTTTTCTTGTAGGCATCACTGCCACCGAAATGCAGAACTTGCTGAAGGAAAACTCGAGTCTAGACGCCAACGAAATGAAGACTTCTTCGGGACTCAACGGGTTTTTCAGCAGTGGAGGCGTCAACCCGCCCACGTCTTTACGTGTCATGAACGGGATGACCGACGGGTACATGATGCCGTCAGGAGGCGGCACCAATCACCCGCACCAGATGGACGACGTCCACGATGGTGTAACGCAAACCTCTCACCTCTTGTATGGTCATGGCGTTTGCAAGTGGCCAGGATGTGAAGCACTGTGTGAAGACCATGTGGCATTTATCAAGTAATTTTTCAATCGAGTCGCGTCATTTCGCTTCACTTTTATTTTAGGTTTAATATTAACCAAATAATTCTCATCGTAATCAAAGGCATCTCAATACCGAGCATCAGTTGGACGATAGGTCGACTGCGCAAGCACGTGTACAAATGCAGGTAGTGAGTCAACTGGAGATTCAACTGACTAAAGAAAGGGAGAGACTCCAAGCCATGATGCAGCATTTGCATATGAAGCCCAATCAGGCTGGACAGAACTCCCCCGAGCTGCCTGCCAAGGACCCCGTCAGTACTTTTTTCTAATTTAAAAAAAAAATATTTAAAAAAAATTATTAAAAAAAAAACAAACTATTTTTATGTAGTCCACTCCGCCTATGATGAAGCATGGGGCATCGTCGTTAGCGACTCCTCCGATGACATCATCGCCTGTGGCTGTCACACCCGTGACGATTGCAACGCCGCCATCTCTAGTGTCGGCGGTTCGTCCTCCACCTTCGCAACTTCTCCATCCACCTACGCCCACTGGCGGGGCACCTATTAGGAGGCGAATCTCTGACAAGGCCAATTTGCCAGTATCGGCAGGTAAAAAAAAACAAACCCCAAAAAAAAAAAAAAAAAAAAAAAAAAATATTTAAAGGACATTGCTTCAAGTGTATTAAAAAGGGGGGATACATCAGTAGCTGTAATGAACATAACACCATGTTAATATTTCTCATTTAATTTTTTAAAAATTTTTATTTTTTGCTTTATTTCTTTAAAATTGTCGATCGGTCGCCATTTTTTATTTATTTTCAATTTTTTATTTATTTTTTTTGTTGAATTTTCTCCTCTTACATAGGCTTTGACCTCTCTGACTCGGTCAGACGGCGAGTGGCTGACCGCGTTAGCCTCGATATTTCTGAAGGTAAAGCGATAATTTGTTTGATCCGTTCCCTCCAACGCATAGGGTGTGGGGTGGGTGGGTGGGGTGCGTGGGTGGAGTTCATTACAGCTACACCTCAATATGGGGTTTGCGTCGTTTGTAGCTTAATTAGCCGCTTTGTGTCACTTCAGTGTCACCTGGAGGAGGAGGCTACATGCCCGACGACGCTCAACTTTGGGAGATGTACGGTACGCATCCCCCCACTCACTCACTCACTCACCCACCCACCTACATCACCTGCCCTAAAAAACATTAACTTAAGGGATGGGTTTAAGAATTCCTACGAAGGACTGGGATTTAAGCAATTGAATTGGAGGGGGTTGTTTTGGCGCGACTTGATTTTGGGGTTTTTCTGCAGAAATTCAGCGGAATAGGGAGTTCTACAAGAATGCTGATGTCAGACCCCCGTTCACATATGCCTCGTTGATTCGGCAGGTTGGTTGAATTCATTTATACGTATTATATTTTTATTTAAAAAAAAAAAAAAAGTAAAAGGTATCGGTTTCAATCAATAAATGGTGTTTTCGAAATGAGTAAGTTGGAAATAAAAAAAATTATAAAATGCAAGTCGAGTATGAAAATAAAATTAGTCGTAAATTGAATTAGTAAAATAATGGAATATTTGAATAATTTTTTTTATTTTTTTATTTTTATTTTTATTTATTTTTAATTTTTTTTTTTACCGGTACGGTATGTTAAACGTAGAGTTATGCTTGTGATTCAAGTTCTTTTTTTGTTACGATCAATTATTGCATGTGTAAACTG
The DNA here is from genome assembly GCA_034695745.1 of Geophilus truncorum. NCBI lineage: Eukaryota > Metazoa > Arthropoda > Chilopoda > Geophilomorpha > Geophilidae > Geophilus > Geophilus truncorum. Next base: position 7,861 of record JAQFZP010000262.1, on the reverse strand, counting down.
TAGCAAGAATAAGTTATTTTCCTTGCTTTAAATATGTCTTTAATTATTAGTAAAGTTTAAGCTTGCTTTAAATTCTTTAATTAAAAAAATATTAAAAAATAAAAGGGAATTTTTAATATTTAAAAAAAAATATTTCAAACTTTTATTATTATTATTATTATTATTATTATTATTATTATTATTAAAGGCGATCATCGAGTCACCTGAGAAACAACTCACTTTGAACGAAATCTACAATTGGTTCCAGAACACCTTCTGTTATTTCCGGCGGAACGCTGCGACATGGAAGGTAGCAAAAGACAGCTTATTTCTCATTCGACATTTTTCTTCTTTTTTTCTACTTACACTCTTCTATTGCATGTTAAATGAAAACTAAAAATATTTTAAAATTTAATTACAAATTCACAACAATTGTAATATAATATATATTTTATAATAACTATGGTACGGTACTATATACATATAATTCGGCAAATGAAAATTAGTTTTCATTTTCTTCTTTAAACTAACTCTTGCTTTCACAGACTTTTTTTTATAAAAAGAATTTTTTTTTGAGATTATGAGAAAAGACGAAAGTCACCTAGCGGTGACCTCGTGACCCAATCCGAGTTCCATTAGGGGCCAGCAACACCTTGTTTGGCTGCAGCGACCTACGCGTGTTTGCGTGTGCATAATTAATATCTCATTTGCATATATATTGATGAGACTCGCTTCAGTCAACAGATGAAGAAACCCCCACCCCCGTCACCGCCCCTCCCCTCCTTATTTGCATAACAAAAGGAACGCCTCCCCCTCTCCCTCCTTACCCCATTCCGTCGTCTCGCACAAATAAATATTGACTGGGCGGAAGAGTTGCCAGTTAATCAGGTGCGCCGCCCTCCCGTGCTCTCTATTTCTCTACGCGGTGCAGGTGGACTTGGACCTCGTCGACGACGCCACTTTTCCCGAGAGAGATTGGGTCAATGAAAACGCGAGCGCACATACGCTTGTTTCATTCATGTGTGTGCATATTTCGGGCCGTAAAAAAATAAATCTCTAATAACGTAACGATGAAGTTTGTAGTTGGCTTTCGATGCAAAAGTCTGCAACTGCAAATCGTTGCACGCACAGATTATTAGCTGCTCTTCAAATTCCCTTTAAACTGTGTCAAAACTATGCGCGATTGTGTTGGATTTATTAGCTATGTTCATTAATTGCGATTGATAATTATGTTTGATAACATTAAAGTGGAAAATTGGTTTAAATGGCATAATAGGTCCGAGTTGCATTGAAAAATGCAACGAAACTGTACGAAATTGAATTAAAGTGAAACGAAAACTTGGAAAATGATGAACATAACTCGTAAATGGTGACTTGGGCGTTTGGATTCGTTGCCTCTGCCTCCATTAAAATTGATGTCTCAACTCGGATGATGTCAACCAATTATTTTATTTTTTTAATTATTAGACTTTTTTGGAAATTCAATAGGAAAAAAAAATCAAATCTCAGCATGCGGATTTTTTTTTCTCATACTAATTTCATTCGATTTCAACTAGTTTTGTTTATTTCAATTTTTTAACTCGTCCTGTTAGTTATCCGTTTTGATTGCATGCTTTTTTTATTCAATCTCTCTTTTTCTTTCTCTATTTATCTCTACTTCTTAATATCTCGATATTATACAATTTTCCTCTTAAATTTAATTTTTATTCTTAATTTTATGCTTTTTGCCCTTCAAAATGTGTTTGTGTTTGTGTTTATATTTGCCCCTTAGAACGCAGTGCGCCACAACCTTAGTCTCCACAAATGTTTTATGAGAGTTGAGAACGTTAAGGGGGCAGTGTGGACTGTTGATGAAGTTGAGTTCTACAAACGCCGGCCACAGCGAGTCACCGGGTATGTTGCACGAAAGGGTTGAGCCCCCGCCCCCCCGCGAAACCCCATTACAACCACATGAGGCCTCGTCCGACCGAGAGGACGACACTTTGCGGGGGTTTCCCGGGCGCGCGTGGTGGTCGCCCGTCACTCGTTCCGAGTGTTTTTAATCTCTTTTTCTCTATTTTTCTCTTTCTCTCTCTCTCTCTCTCTCTTTCTCTCTCTCTCTCTTTCTTTCTCTCTCTCTTTTTTCTTTTTTTTTTTATTTATTTATTTTATTTTTGTACTAATTTTATCATTTTGTTTCTGTTTTTTTTTTTTAGTTTTTTTTTTTTCTCTTTTTTTTTTGTTTCTCTTTTTCTTGTTTTTTTTTTTCCTCTCCTCTATCTCTCCGTGCACAGAACGCTATACGCACCAACCTGTCTCTCCATAAATGTTTTGTAAGGTATGAGGATGATTTTGGCTCGTTTTGGATGGTGGATGACGTTGAGTTTGTAAAGAGGCGCCACTTGAGCCGAGGGAGGCCGCGAAAGTATCACGATACTAACGATTCCTACCTCGCACAGTAAGCACAACGCTCTCTCTTCTTCTGACTGTCGCTGCTCTTTTAAAGGTCAAGCGAATGTAATTTCCCAAACTTTTAAACAACGTTTAATTATTTCTCCTCATTGCCTTATGATAAACTGACGTCAGCATCGGAAAATCTAAGTGATAGTGAATGAAATTTGATTATTTTAATTTCGAGTGATGTCGATACCGGTATCAACAAAAAAAAAAAAAAGTCTCAAGGTAGTACGGAGAAAAACGAAGCTAGTCAATCAGTATCAGGCGAAATTGGGTTACCACCCGAATATTGTTTGTGAGAAACAAACCAATAAACTGACTGTCATTTTAACGTAACCTAGTTAAATGTAACTTCATTAAACTTTTTCCTAACGAAAATAAATTTGTAATTGTATCTTGTCAGTCATAATTTTCAACTTATGAAAAGAGACAAAATTTGTTTCAATAAATAAATAAAGGAAGGAATGAAACAAGTGTTTTGTTAAAGAATTAATTGATGTTGAACGCAAAATTTAACGAATTCGTTTTTGTTTCGAGCCGCGATTATACAGGGTATTTTTTTTGCCGGAGAAGGTTAAAAATCAATTCCAATTTCCTATTGGCACTACTTATTTCGATTTCTCTATTTTATTCGTTTATTTGAAGAGTAAGAAAATACCACTTGTATGCGAAATTGCAAAACACTAAAAAAAAATAAAATAAAATAAAAAAAAATCTGTTCTAGTCATTTATACAATGAATGGATAAAAATAATTTTCGCTTGACCTTTAACTTCCCTTAATCCCTGAGCTTTTATTTTTTCCACCCATATCCTCAAGACGCATGTTGCTCTCGTGATCGTTTTTGATTGTTCCTCTCACCTGGTTTGGAAGGGAAAGGTGATCACAAGGTGTCCACTCAAGTGGTGCTTTAAGGTATTTTTTTTCTAAATATATATATATTATATATAACTTTATTTTCAATTTTCAATTTTCATTCTCTCTTTTTCCTATTTCTTCCGCACTCATATACTTATTTATTTACCTTTTTCTCGTACTATTTTTAAGATATGTCAATAGTCTTTTTTCCGTTCCAAACTCTTGTTGTTGTGATTGAATTAAGGGGATTCACACCGTGCTTTAACCATGTCGAACCCATGTTTTTTTTTTTTTTTTTTTTTTTGCAATGGGGGCTTTGTACAGTAATTGACATTTGTACGTACGGTTGCATTTGTATAGCGCGGTGTGTTTCTCTTTTTCAATGGTCGTTGTCTAGAAAAGATGATTGACGTGTGATCTTTGGGCTGGGTGGGCTTAAAAACGTGTTGCGGGGGGAGTTTGGGGTTGGGGGCAGTGTTGAAAACTTTTAATCTTACACAGCGTTGATTTTTCAGGGGCCTCCAGGCGAAGAGTCCAACCTTGCAGCCGAGTCCCACGTTGTATGGGGAGACGCTGACCGCCAGTCTGCAGGTAGGAGGCAGCACTGTTGAAGCAGGGGACTCTTCGGCGGCCGAGGAAGGCGACCCCTGTCCCCGGCCACCCCCACCACCACCACTTCCTCCTCAGCTTCCGCCGGGGTGTCGGGACCACTTGCACCCTGCCCTGATGTATCGCATGACCTGTGACTTTGCTGACTATTGGGTATAAGTACGAGTTTCTCTCTCTCTCTCTCTCTCTCTCTCTCTCTCTTTCTCTCTAACTCTCTTCTAACTTCTATCTCACTCTTTCTTGTTTCTTGTCTTTCGACTTTATCGTCGCTATCCCACCTCGTTTGATTTTTTTTATTTTTTTTTCTTTCTTTCTTTTTTCATTTCTTTTCCCATACCTTTTTCCTTTCATGAAATGGTGGTCGGGACGGGGGTCGCATTCGCTTTCCCCCGCCCTTGCCACCCGTCCCTGGTCCCCTTTCGGTCGCCGTCCATTGCACACGGGGCAATAAAAAGTCACGTCATTTGATACATGTGTTAGTTTCTAGCCATTTTCCATTCTCCTTCTGCCCCTCCCCACTTTTTATGCTACTTTTTAGTCGAAGCTAGAAAATGGGAAATGCGATTATCGTTGGTTGAAGTTGTGTAATGTTAATTGATGATTGATTTTTATGCAAATTTTGGTTTTTTTGTGCTAAAAGATGATTAAATTGTAGTTTAATACCTTAGATCGACAAAAAATATGCTGATCAATACGTTGGATGGTAAATGGTTCGAATTTCGATCATTTCGTGAGAATTATTCTCGAATTTGGATTATTTATAGGAAATGAACTTTTTTTTTCTTTTTTGGATTTACAATTTTTGTATGCTTCAGACGAAAATTTCACGATTTTTTTTTTTAGCCGTTTTTGCAATTTTTGCGTTGGAATTTATTTAATCAGAAATAACTTTCTTTCGTAATCTTTAAGTCTGAATTAATGATTAAAAATGGAAAAGTGCGGTTTGTTTATGATTGGAAATCATAATCCGAACTCTTTTTAATTTGCAAGTAATTCCTTTGGTTGTTATTTTAAGAAACATTGCTGACAGTATCAATTTAATAGATTCCATTTCACATCTATTTCGAACTGCATTGGTTCCTGTACATGTAGAAAATTGCATTATTTACAGCCGTTTTGCAAAACGCGATTTCATCTATTCCAATTTCTTGGCGTGAAATTTTCCAACTCCCATTTTTTCATCTTCGGGGGAAAAAAATAATTGAATGTTTTGATCTGTGTGATGTTTCGTGACGTGTCTTGGGATTTTGTTCGTGTGCCGTGTGGCGTCGATTGGCCATCTGGCTTTGTGGAATCTTGTGTCTTGAGTGACCCTTTTGTGTTGCGTTGTAGGCGGCCTTGGCCGAGTCCAATTTACCGTTTCTCAACAACTCGTCGAGTACGTCGAGTTCTTCCGGGAGCCTCAACGACCACTTGTCGCTAGAGAAGCACTTGGGTCCACCTCCCCTTCTAACATCGCCAAAGGACAACGGTTTAGGGTAAAATACAAATAAAATTTTAAAAATAAAATAAAAAATTCTCATTTTTTTTGTTTGTTTGTTTTATATTTCAGTCACGAAAATAATTCTATTCAGATTAAACAAGAGCCACATGCCAACGAAGAAAACCACGGACTTATGGATCACGGAGACGACGAGGACGACGACGACGACGACGAAGACGACCCGATGGACGATGCAGATATGGCATTGGACGAAGCCGAGGACTTATCTGTGCAAGCTCCGGCAGCCGCAACTCCGTCGCCAGACCTCACACTCACTCTTGATGGACATGAGGGTTAAATTCGACATATGCGAGAAAAAAGTCTGTTGCTGCGACTACTCGTCACGAACAACTCGAGACAGTGCCATTTTGCAGTGTTTTTAGTCGTCGTGATCTCGACACATTCCCTTTGATGTCATTTTTAAGTTCCTACCAGGGAGCTCAGTCGAGTAATTTTTATTTTATTAGTTGGTTCAAGTTCACAGACTGATTGTGTGTTAACTTGTGCTTTTCTTCGTGGATCCCTTTGTTATTATCTCCCTCGAAAAAAGAAAAGAAAAGAAAATGGACGTTTGTCGTTTCCAGAACGATAGAAGCTGCCTCCCATTTTTGTCGTGTAACTTTTATTTTTGTGTTAGAAAAATTTCCTCTGACCACAGCCTACCTTCCTTCCTGTGTGACGTAGTCATCACTACTCTGCTAAACCTCTACTACTACTACTACTATTCTAACTACTATTGATAATAATAATAATGCTACTACTACTACTACTACTCTACACTACTATTATTACTACTATTCTACTACTCTTACTACTAACTATCTTACTAAAAAAAAAATTGTAGCCGAGTTAAATTAGATAGAAGACGGCGTTAGGCCTGTAAAATCCCCTTCCCTATGCACTGGACAGACATGTGGCTCTTCCTGGCCGCTTCTTCTTTTCACATATCGCCATTTTTATTTTTCAAAATTTAAAATTATTACTATTATTATTATTAATATTATTAATATTATTATTATTACAATTAATTATTATAGTATTATTATTAATATTATAGAATTTTTTTTAATTATTATTTCATGGTTCCTAACATAAAATACTTTATTTTTATGTTTTAATCAAACCAGGTGTTGAATTCCTATTTTAAAACGTAATTTAATTTACTTTTTAATGCTTTAATTTTTGTATTTTTCGTTTAAATTGAGTTTACAATGGCCTTCATCTTTTTAGTCAATATAACGAAGGTCAAATCAAAAGTTTTTGGGACGCCATATTTAGTCCGTTTTTCTTATTGTAATGAGCAGTCTAGTCTGGGATGAGTGCCCAAAGGATTGCCAAGTTCCTCGTTCGTCAACTGATCGATTCAGATGGCGCTCGATTTGTGCCAAATGAGCGTCGATTTATTTTGTGTTTGCTTATACTGTACCTCAGGTGTCTCAGGTGTAGTTGTTTGGGGCTCTCACCTCACTCTTCTGCCCTTTTTTCTTCTCTTCATAGAGCTTATTATGAAGAAGAATCCAAAATGGCCTCGTGTCTGTAGTTCAACAGCAATAAATTGTATACTAGCCGTGTATTTCTAAATGAACCCGAATAAAAAAAGATTTGAACAGTGATAACTCATAGAAATATTTTTTTTTTTGTGTGTTTTTATCATTTCGTTTCTATTACCAACATTTTTATAAACGTATCGCTGATACTCTGAAAAAAAATAGTTTAATACTTTTAGGATCGGACGTTAGTATAAGAGTACTTCAATTTGTGCCTCAATACGTAAACAAGCTAAAGATTTAAAATAATGTTCAAAAATTGAATTACAATTAGTTCTGACTATATAATTACATAAAATTAATAGTAATTTTTTAAGAATAACATGAATAAAGTGTGTTCCTTTTTAATTAAGAAAAAAGTAAACTTTATAAGGAGCGTTTAAGCGCTTCTCAGCTAGGTGGCCCCTGTGGCCTAATGGATAAGGCATCGGTTTCCTAAACCGGGGATTGCGGGTTCGAGTCCCGCCAGGGGTACGCGAACTTTTTTTTTTTTTTTTTTGAAATTTTATTACTTATTTTTTTTATGTTTTGCCTCACTAACTTGTAAGTACTTTCGATTGTCTATAAAAATTTAAATTAATTTAAAGTCAATAATTTGTCATACTTTATTTTCGTATTTTTTATTTTTTTATTTTCGTTTCTGATTATTGCATTAAGTCTTCTTTCATTGCAAATTAAAATATAAAAATAGCAAATATTAATCTTTATAGCAGCATTATTATACGCCCAAGTTTTCGGATGGGTGAAAAAATCCTTAAAATTATAAGAGTATGTTAAGTCTTTATAAATCCTTATGCATTTGATGAGAATAACATAAGGACATAACACATAACTGTATAAAGTTTTGGTAACTGTCCGAAAAGTCGCACGATAAAATGTGACATAAAATTAAACAGAAACAACTACTCAAAGTTGTATATGTAACTAAGAGTCCGCCTTTCACATGTTTC
>JAQFZP010000261.1:0-44067 GCA_034695745.1 Geophilus truncorum | reverse complement strand
TGCAAAAACATACTTTGACAATTATTTCAAAGTGCTTGCGAACAGCGCCAAAATCTTTGAGTGTTGACATTATGAACGATTTGTATTGCTTGAATAAATATCCGTCAGATGTTATAATTCCTATATTTGGTAAGATTTTATTTTTATGGATTTGTAATTTTAAGATATTTTACAACTAATTTCGCAATTTACCTTCATCATTTGGAAATACTCTAAATGGAAAAGAGCTTGGTCTGCCTGAAAAGATATCAGCTTGTTTAACAAGTGCTTCTTTTATGACATCATAGTCATTCAGTAGTACTGCATACATTTGCCCCATATAAAAACTAATGTGCAAAAATAAATAATTGTAAAATATGTTTCAGTGTTAATAGAATATTTACATCACTTACCCACAAATCTTTCCATATTTTTTATAATAGTCGAGAAATTTTATCTGAATAGGTTTGTTGATAAAAGGCAAAACACCAAACAGTGGCAAGCCTATTGGCCCAGGCGGAAGAGGTAACTTTTTCGATTCAGCTAAGTAAAGCCATAAAATTAGAGCTCCTACGAAAACTGCTATGGCAATAGGTAATAGCATGGCTGATAACTAGAAATAGTGTAGTCTATCAAAAATAAGAAATATAATTCATCAGATAATTTTAAAATTAAGTGATAACTTATCAATAAAACTAGTTTTAATCAATAAACCACTTATATAAACGTAACACATGATGTCTAATTTTATAAAAAGTAGCTTTATTACAAGTTTTACAGATAAAAATTTTCGATCCTATTACACAAATTGTCATCGTCTATTCCAATATTGTTTGACGAGGTCTGCTCCCTTTTCTCCTATCATAATTGAAGGTGCATTGGTATTGCCAGACACAATGAGGGGCATTATAGATGCATCGATTACTCGAAGATTTTTTACTCCATATACCCTAGTTTAATAAATGAAAAAATTTAACTCTCGTTAAAACGAACACTTGCAGCTTACGTCATCTGTCGTCGAAATTTGGAACTTCACATACAGCAAATTATATTTTGACTTATCGACTTCCAAATTTCAAACCAGATGATGAAGCAATTACATACTTTATAAACCTACCTTAAATGAGGATCTACAACTGCAAAAGGATCCCAATTTCTTCCCATTTTACAGGTTCCAACCGGATGATAAATTGTAGCTGTGTATGTTCTCGCTACGCATGCCCAGTAGCCATCGGAGTATGGTTTTTCATGCAAACATGTGGGGTATAAAACATCATGTAATTTGGCTCCATATTGTTTAAATGGTTCGCTATAGCCTAAGGCAACAGCTATTTTAATTCCTAACAAAAATAAAACCATAATTAATTAGTTGGCTCCGAGTTTAGAAATAATAAATTAACTCACCATCTACCATCACATCAACATCTTGTTGACTTGTTAAATATTTGGGATCTATCATGGGCGGATCAAATGGATCAGCACTGTGTAAATGAATTGTCCCATTACTGCGCGGCCGAAGAAGCGTCGTGGAAAACATAAAAGAGTCTTTTCCGGAAATTGGTTTGAAATACCCATCCCAAAACTAAAATAAAATATATATACAGTATACAGTATAAATAAATAAAACTAGCATTTTACTATTCCTTAAAAAAAGTATCAACAACTTACTTCATCACTAAATCCCATTACACGTCTTATTTGACGTCCACTGTCAGCAGCAGGACTACCAGATATAAAATGATATTGAATGTCGGGCCAGTCCATGGACTTGTTTGCATAGCGCGTGTTGATAAAAGCCAATCCTTCAACACCTCCTAAAACGGTCAAAGGACCTGAAAAGAATGTTACAGTTTACATATGGTATTTTAAACGTTGAATTTGTAGTTTGTACCTCGTCCAAATAAACCCCACTGGCTAACGTAAAAGGTGTTTTCGAATCGCGACTGGACAACTGACACTGGTTTCTCTACTGTAAATACAATTCCAGCACCGATATGGTCCTGCAAGTTCTGGCCTATTCCAGGCAAATCGACAATCACAGGAATCTGTGATTGTAATAAATTGCATTGATTAATACCAGAGCTTATAAAATTGTTCACATTCATTCCTCATTGAACCATTTATTAAAATATTTTGTCTTACCCTGTGCTGTTCTAAGTGTTGCCTCGGTCCAACTCCAGATAACATGAGCAATTGAGGTGAATTTATCGCACCGGCTGACAAAATGACTTCACGTCTGGCTTCAGCTATTTGCTGCCGACCATCTTTATGGTACATTACCCCTACTGCTCGCTTGTTACTATCAAATAAAATCTAAAAAAAATACTGTTAAAGTAATTCAATGCACACATTAGAGTCTGCAATGTAAACACATAAATTTTCAAGAATTACTGCTATGACTTCGAAATTCAAAAATGCATAATTTAATTCCTCTTTTTTTTTTATAGAACTAAAAACGTATTTTTCAATTCGATGTATATGACCAAAATTATTATAGTAAGTTCTAATATTATACATTACAATACACCTTTGTTGCATGCGATTTTAACGACACGTGCAGGTTCTTTCTGTTTCTTGCGGATCGAATAAATGCTTTGGCTGTACTGCACCGAGCACCCTTTCTAATCGTGCCAGGTGCAACAGTAAATCCTTAACACCAAAAATAACCAAGTTTAGCATAAAAATGTATATTATACAGCATAAATGTTTACCTGTTTGCCTTGCACCATTAATATCAGTTTCTTGATATCCTAACGTAACCCCTGATTCTACGAAAGCTCTTGCTAATGGTGTGTGCCAGGGGGCTTCACTAACTGACAAATATCCACCTTTACGGTGATATGGCTCTTTAATTATTCAAAACAAGAAATTAAACTAATCTGTTTACAGGAAGTTTAATAAAAACTTAATACATACCGTTTCCAGAACGAGTAAGTTCGTTAAAGTCTTCGGATTTTAGAAAGTATGGTAGCACATCTTTATAAGCCCACCCTGTGTTACCTAATTTCTCCCACGCATCGTAATCGTTTCGATTACCTCTTACATATAACATGTAATTTATAGTACTAGAACCGCCCAACACTTTTCCTCTTGGCCAAAGACATTGCTGCAACAAATATTGTTTTATTTTTAAATTTAAAAGACATTATTTCTATAATTTCCTACTTAATTATTTACCCTATTGGTCATTCCCCAACACGCAGAGTCTTGAGGCACTGTTTTGTACTTCCAATCTAACTCACTTAATTGTAAGTAACCAGCTAAAGCTGGAATTTCCGAAAATATCGTTTCATCTCCACCCGCTTCGATGAGCAGTACTTGAACTGAAGGGTCCTCTGACAGCCGATTAGCAACGACTGCTCCCGCAGAACCACCGCCAACTGCATCAAAACAAATGAAATTAATGCAGTAGTGTATAACTTGATTGACTAAACAAAACGATAATTGCACATTTCAGTGACCTCGACTGTGTGATGAAACATTTCGAGTCAAGTTCGATGCTCACAAGCACACTTTGAGCAATCGAATGACAAGAATGAGGTACCGGTATTCAAAACTCTTTATGACATGTTTAGTTCTATTTAACTATGTGCTAAAATCTAATATAGAACAGGCAAATTGGGTCAAGTTGAAAGGATAAATGAGCAAGTTCTTTTTGAATTAATATGCTGACTATTGACCTTGAAGATTAAAAGTATGTGAAATGCTTCAGAACAATATTTGTTACTACTTACTCTGAGAATATAGGTCAAAACTTGTTCATTGAATACCGGTATGTGCATTATTGCATACACATACAGTCGAACCTCGTTATAACGAAACTTAAGAGACCAAAAAATTAGCTTGTTATAACAAGGATTTCGTTATATCGAGATGAATTAGTACACAATTGACATAAATTGGGATTTGTAAATTGTACGTTATAACAAGGATTTTGTTGTAAGCGAGTTTGTTATAACGAGGTTCGACTGTAATAGAAAAAAATAAGAATTGGAAGCTAGCAAATCATATTAAAATTCATTCAAAGAGGTCAGTAAATGATGAAAATTTTAATCAGGTCTTAGAATGGGTTAAGGAAAGTCGTTTGATTCTAATCCATTAGTAATTATTTAAATGACGTGAGACAGTTTGTGAAAACCAGTTTTTATCAACCAAAGTAAACTTTTTTACTACCTAAACACCTTAATTTAAAAATTCATGAATGACTTGATTTCTCTCTATAAAAGGTGAATCGAATTGTATACAAGTATAAAAAAAACTTCTAAATTTGCTACTCTGTAAGACGAGGAAATTTCCGTCCAAACTCGCACTCGGACACTACCATCTGAAAAATGATCTTCTAAACTCAAATTACTGACATCAAAAGTAAGTTTTATACTTCTGTTGGCAGCACGCTAACCGTGTCATAAAGTCAAAGAGGACATGCAAGGTAGGCTATTACTCACCTATGACGTAATCGTAAGCATCAGCTGCTCTCTGCGTTGGATGAAGTGGTGCTAAATTTTCAGTCTGATAACGCAGAAGCAGCATAGTCGTGATGGGTATTAGAAGAGCAATAGATGCTATGGGGCTGATTAACACCATACCAAACGTGTAAAAGTGGCCCTAAGAGTCTAGTCAACAACACTTAATCCTGCCTCAAGTCAAGGGCATGTCTATGACGTCATCCAATTTTACAAACATTCCACACCTGCTCTACTCTACAAGCAGTTGGGATTTGATGTGCTCTTGACTTAGGAAACCTAGTTTTATAAGAAATGTTTGGTCAGTGACCTAGTGACGTCATCCATCTATGCGGCCTCGTATTGGTTGTTTATAGGGAATAAACAATAGATGACATGGGACATTTAACATTTGTACACTTCTTTCTACTGATGGTTTATGAAATTATTTTAAAAAGTTGTAAAATTATTAAAATTTGAGAATTTTGCATGTAATGGGTTGGGTCGTATGTTTTACTTTTTTTTTAAGTGAAAGGACATTCGGTGAAAATGTAGGATTTGGGGTCATGTTGAGGGGTCCTGGAAAATGAGGTCAAAATACTTTGAAGGGTTACGTCTAATTTCCCCCTAGTGTGACCGCCTTCATTAATTATTACGGTATTACGCGTAAAACAAAGTAAAAGGTGCGAAGAAAAAAACCATGTCATTAACCAGCCCATTTTCTTCGCTCACTTTTTTAAATGAATCCTTTCATTGGGAAAACAGGAAATTCAGTTTTGTTTTGGTTGTTTTTCTCTTGTTAGTTCCGTATGAGAATTTCGGGTGATTGATCTTTTTATTGTTCACTCCATTAAATATTTATAGCGCAACTGTGACAAATCCGAGCTTATTCTGGTCATTTTTAGGTGTATTTGAGTATCTTGGTTGTACAATTTTGATTTTATATATAACTGATGCACAAACACTTAAAAAATGCAGTGGAAATCGATGAAAGTCAAACAGATCGACAGATCGACTGATTGGCTGTTTAATGCTCATTTCTAGTCACCCAATTCCATTGAAACTGGTCATTACTACTTTATCTATCGCAGTTTAAATTTGCAAAACTGTTATAAAAGGGCTTTAGCACCAGATAATAGTCGCTATTAAGTTTAGCCATATATTTAAATGTGTTTCTTGCGCTCAGTTATACGGTAAGTATTGTTGTTGTTTTTTTTGTTTTTTTTTAATCCAGTTGAATCAAAAGCAATTTAATTAAAAATTTATTGACCCACTATACACTTCGATGAATTGATTGATGAATTGTCAACAAAATCCGCTTTAATCATCCGCTTACATCATAAACTTAACGAAATTCCGGTTATGGACTTTCCAATAAAGAGGTTGTTTTTGCCCTTGTTAGGTTACGTGGCAGCAGGAAATAAATAAAAAAGGAGCAAGAAAAAAATATATATAGTTAATCTTGCATGTATACAACATAAAAAATTGATCAAAATTTTATATTATTGATACACTATCCAGAAATTGAGTTAACATTGTCTTTTTATCTAGCACATTTTTGTTAAGTCATACCAATTGGCACCAAATTGACACAACAAATTACACAACTCAAGTACTTTTCTCAAGTACCAATCTGAAGATAGGGGTGTAATTTTTGATAAAAATTCACTCATATTCACGGTTTTCTGACCAAAACTCACTTTTCCGTCTGCCAGCAAGAAGAGAAAATGACTAAGATTACAATTTTATTTCTTTTCTTAAGTGTTGCCACTGTTTTGGCCGTCAGAGACAAACTTGTGCTCGAAAACTGCGGTACGAATCTATTTCATTTTGTTTTTAATCAATATTTTTACAATTTTCTAATTTTCACAGGAGGAAAAAATGACGTAATTCAACTATCAAACCTTAATCTAAATCCAATTCCCATAAGGATTCCCGGTGATTTGAGAATTACCGCAAACGTGTCTCTCACACGTAATTTGTCGACCCGTACAAAAATCCACGTAAAATTGTACAAACAAACAAAAATTATCTTTCCAATTGATATCAAAGTTCCATGTATCAGCAACGCTGGCTCTTGGTAGGCAAAACGATGAACAAATCCGTTGTGCTTGCTCTTTTAACCTAGTATATCCTTTTTAAACAGTTCATACGACAGTTGCAATCTTAAAGCACTGACCAACAATCACATATGCGATTTCTTCCCTAAAACTGTCGACTGTAATTGCCCCTTTAAAGCGGCAAACTACATCGTGTCCAATCACTTAATAAAAATCCCAAATGTTTCTGGCATCATATCGTGGTTAGCGAAGGTAAATTTGACATTTCATGTTTCTGAATTGACTGAATTTATTGACTAAATTGTAATGAAAAGTTAATGAAATAATTAATTTACTTTTTTCAGGGTGACTACAAAGCTGAAGTCAGAGTTCAAGATGAAGTTGCAAACCAACAGTTAGCCTGTTTCAAAGTATTTTTGTCGCTTACAAAGTAGGTACGTTTCGTACTTGACAAACTGTAACAAACATAACTGTGCATAAAAAAATTTGTTGATGATTACTCTGTACATGCATGATTTTTTTTTTTATTTCTCACTTTACCGATAAATTTATCGCTCTTGTAGCAGTGGCCGTAAATACTCAGTTGACGTATTTTCTTTAAAATTTGTGACTCCAAATCCATTTATTCTGCCTTTAATAATGTTTCTTTGCTACCTCATCAAGTAGGTTATTATCATCATCATCAATAAACCAGTCATTTTTTATTTCCGCATTTCTCTCTTTTTGTAAGAAAATAAAATTACTTTTCTTGAATTTAATCGTTTTATTGCTTTATTTTTCGACATTAAAACCAAAAACATTCATCAACAATATACACGAAAAATTTCGAGCACATAAAATTCGTTTTACTCAATTCTTTTATATATATATTACACATATTATTAATATAATTTAATAATAATGATGATAATAATAATAATAATAATAATAATAATAGTAGTAGTAGTAGTAGTAAAAATAATCACATTCCATAATAGATATTTCTCTCATAATAATAATAATGATTCCACTTAACTGTCAAATGATGCCTATCATTCCAATCGTCCAATCATATTTGCTGTATTCCATCGTCCAAAACTCACAGGATTATCTCGGCTTGAGGCGCGGATTCGCTGCTCACTGGTTGGGTACATCATGTGACTGTCATTTAACGTAAATGATTTTCGTGTTTCGGGCACATAATTCCTATTGTCGGCGCTTCTTCCAAAACGAAGAAAATTTTTTTCCAAACTGCCTCGCTTTCTACCGAGCTCGCGAATCAATCTGGCAGATCTGAGGCTTAGGAGCTTACGATTTCCATTATCCGACCATTTTTCTTGAAGACCATTGTTTAGTTGTTCGAAGTTACTGCGACCGAATCTTAGAAAATTCCTGTCGAGATTGTTGCGTTTGTAGTTGTTTTCGGTTTCGCGATTAATGTTTCGAAGAAGCGAACCTTTTTCACCTGAAATAAGGAAAAATAACACAGTTTTAAAGTCATTTAAAGTCATTTAAAGGCACTCACAAATAAAAGATATAAAATTTGATACCAGGCATCACTGTTTAAATTTTGAAGTTTGAAGTTTTCAGTTTTGAGGTGGCAAAACTTTAACTGTCAGCAGCGATACCCGGTGTCGTGTTTTGGCACTTGTATTTACTAACTTCAGAGTGACTTCGATCGCTTGTGCAACCAAAAAAATACATTTTTCTCAAATAGTTTGACGCACAGGTATAGGAAGCGTGGTAAACAGTTAATATCAAAGCCAATTTTGGGAATTAAATTCAAATTCCAACTTCCAAGTTTTTTTGTTTTTTTTTAGCTTAGTGAATTTCACAACATGTACAGCGCCGCAACTAGGTCGTGCATAAGAAGCAAAGAGAAAAAAGCAGTGGAAAAAACTTAATGGGCTAAAAAAAAAAAAAAAGGGGAAAAAAAAACACTTTTTACTTTTACAAAAAAAAAAAAAATTCCTACATTTTCATAAAATGAAAAAATGATAAACATCAGAAGTAAGACTTCACGAAAAAATAAATTGGTCTGTTGACAACAGAAACTAGACTATAGAAGATCACAGTAACTCTTTTCTTCCCCCCCCCCCCCAAAAAAAAATACGATTGAAGAAAGTAGATTGGCAGTTTTCAATGCATCAATAGAAAAAGTAACTCTTCGTCGCAACCACATAAAAGGAAAGTAAATTTACACATAAAAATGGTAATTGAATATATAGTAAACTGATTCGCAAAAAGTAGTTGATCCACTCAAATAGGAACCTTATTGCCTGCACAGCTAAAGTGGGATTACTCAATTAACATACGAACTATCAATACGAGTAACTTGTTTTGAACTCGAGGCAAAAATGCACTTCTCAAATAGAGTGGAGTGGCTGCTGTATTTCTCTAGATTTTATTGTCTGCCAACATTGATCAACACTGAAATTCACCAGCAACAACATCTGGCACAGGAAGTGTGAAAATAACTTACGGTACGTATTTAAAGAATCGATTATCGACTGAATGTTGTTTCAACATTTATATAAAAAAAATGTTTTTTTCACCACATGATTTTCACCGTCTTAACCCATATTTTTATTTTTTAAAACCCAATAAATTAAAGGCTTGGCTTGTGGTTTTATAGTTCTATTACTTTTTTTTGTAAACAAACTTTGAACTATCAGTTTTATAACTTGATCTTCTTCCCTTCTGTTTTCATCTACAGTCTTACTGTCGAGATTAATCCCCGAAGGGAATTCTAGTAATTTCTTGAGATTTTTCTCATTTAAGCGTGACCTTTTTCTCATGTGCCTGTGTGGGAATTTTAAAAGGGAGTTGTGCAGCTGAGTAATAAGGTCATTTAAGCTATATTTTTTTTGTTATGACTCCCCTAGTGGCGGAAATTTACTCCGTAATCGTAGCATGAAACCAAAAACACACCTTGACATCAACTTGACGTAATATCGTAACCAACTAATCAAGTACTGTATCGTAACCGTATTGCACCGCTTAATTTTCGGTTATAAAATCAATTTACTTTTTTCACTGCGGAATTGCTTCTTGTCCAATTGTGCAAGTTTGATTTATGGATGAAGATGAAATGTCTTTCCTCACTTTTGGTCACTTAATTCACCTCTAGGAAATCCCTCGAGACGAGAGTTGAGTGACAAGACAATTTCATTTCACGCACTTCGTTTTCGATTTACCGGTCGTGAGAACGTAAAACTAATTCAACAACAATTCGGTCCCTCCTCCGGTTTCGAGCGAGTAAAGACCGAATATTAGTTTATACCGCAATGTTATTATAGTGTGGGTTGTTTACTTGATATAAGATTGTGCCTAATGGAAACACCCCACGACCAACGTTGTTACTTTTATTGGTTCTCATTAGTCTTGCACTAAATGTGATACCATAGTTTTCTTGGTCTAATTAATATAGGTACGAAAGTGCGAAAGTAAGAAACTGAAGAATTATAGATAACAAAAAGATTAGTCACATTTAATGTCACAATGGTAACTCTTGTTCCTAATTAGCACAAACCACTGGATTTCGAAGTGCAACACAACATTGGAGATGTTTAATTAAGTTTTAGTTTTAGTTTGATGTAAATGAAACCACTTTTCTCTGGACACTTGTGTTTAATATTTGCCCCGACAAGGTTATTTTATCTTTAGGGATCTTGCAGTGTGAAATGTTGTCATTTTTTCCAATACCTACAATGTAGGTATTGAAAAAAATGACAACATTGTTATTGAACAGAATATGACCGCTAATACCGTACATGTAGGTCCTACATGTAGGTATTTGCAATCATATTCTGTACAATAACAATCCCACACGTTTACTTAATAATAATTAAATCTAAATTTATCCTCAGCTTCAATTCTCTTAGCAAGTTTCATCACAAAAAGTTCACTTCATTTTAAACTCTACTAATCTTAAAAACTTACGAAATTAAGTAATTATTCACGAATGTGTTTCTGGTTTTACTGTTGCAAAGCCTAATTACAAGGTAGCTCTATAAAATGTTTTTTAATCGTGTCATCTTAAATTATGCGTGGTGAGTTGTTAATATTTTAGCATCTTTGCAATTAAAGTCGTTTTACTCACTATTGATGACTAAATATAATACTGTAACGGCTGTTAGCTTTTCTTTGCACTGTCATCAACATCTACAATTTCAACGACAAAAATGAGTTAGTGCCAACTCCTACAGAATCGAATAAACCATTTTAAAAGTATTGATGGACCAAATAAAAGCAGTACTGTAATCTAATAACATAAACATGATTTTCCATTTTTACATCTTACTAAACTTTTGC
This sequence comes from Geophilus truncorum, assembly GCA_034695745.1. NCBI lineage: Eukaryota > Metazoa > Arthropoda > Chilopoda > Geophilomorpha > Geophilidae > Geophilus > Geophilus truncorum. Next base: position 33,293 of record JAQFZP010000261.1, on the reverse strand, counting down.
CTTTTCACACTAACTTATATCACACAAAAAATTAACTAACTTTTGACTCTTGACCTTATCTTGAGAAAAATAAATTTAGATTAAGAAAGAAAGAAAGAAAAAAAAAAAAAAAAAAAAATTGTTTACGTCATAAATAAGATAAAAATAGGTTTTTACCTTCCAAATCGCCCTTGGCTTTGTGCATCCACTTGAGTAAACAAAACAAGCCACCATTGTAGTTTGCCGAATCGTCTAAATCGCAGGCCATTATCAGCTGGATTAATAACACAAACACAAAGCCTCTATGCATGATTATACTTGATTAGGTGATGGGTCAAACTGTTAAAGGAATAAATAAAATTGCAGTTAATTATGCTTAATTATAATTGTAAAGCTCACATTTCACGCGTCGTTAAATTACATGAGAATGAAAAGTATGTACTGAAAAACTTTCACACAGTTCGAATGTTTTTTATGCAACATGATAAATTGCATTTAAATTGAATTTTTAATGTAAAGTTTACTTACGTTAGAAGTAAAGTACTTATTATGCATGAAAATTCATCAATTTTTTTCTCATATTGTAAAAAGTTATTTTTCTTAGAAAAAGATAAACAAGGAACATAAAAGTAATACTAAGAAACTAATTCATTCTACAAAATGTGGATTATTGTTTTCAAGTTTGAAATTAAAAAATTATAATTTTTTTGTTTTTATCTTTTTTTTGTTTTTTTTTTGTGTTAATTTTGAAAACCTGTGTACGCATTGAAAGGAAGTATTGGATTAAATAGATTACCGTACCTCAATATTAAGGCAAACTGTAATGGTCTTCATTCAACACGTCGTTCAATTAATGACGTATGTTACATTGCACTAAATCCCACAATCCACAGTTTCGTAGGACGCGTGTAATTACTTTATATTGCCATGACGGATACTAAGGAACACGTTTATTGGGAAAGTCAATCTCTCAGAGCTACAGAGTGGTTTTAAAAAATTTCAATTTAATTATAAACCACTTTTCACTAAAAGCACAAAATGTGACAAAACATTAAAACTTTTCAATTAATTCATGTTTTTTTTTTTTTTTTTTTTATAAGAAAAGAATTTCTTTTATTTCCTTAAATTACCTTACTTTCGTTCTCAGAAACATTCTGTCTTATTGCATTGAAATAAAGTTCTTCATTTGTTTTAATTTTTTTTCGATTGTAAGTAATTTTGGAATTGGATAATTTAAATTTTTAAATCTTTACTTCTATCACAAAGAGCAAACTAAGTGCAGTAATTAAATATTGAAATTTTTACTTTTTTACGAGATTGTGGATGAAACAAATAAACCAGCAACAACAAATAAAACATTTGTGAATTAAAATTGCAGTTTAACAACTGTTTACCTTTCATTAAAAGTTTACTTAAAAAGCTCTCAGAATTTTAATACAGAAATTAAATATGCCGCTGTCAGTTTTAGTAGTGGCATTTAAAAAAATAAAACAAACATGGCTTTTTAGTTTTAAGCATTTATTTAGTCTCATTTGAATATCTTAAGACATTATTCTCAAATAAGCTTTAAAACTTAAAAGCATAAGTTTACTGGTATTTTATTTTTTTAAATTTGACAAACAAATGAAAACAACCTCATGTTGCCTTAGTACAGTATATGTTCAGCAAAAAAAATGTAAACAAACGATACAAAAATACAAAAAAGAAATCCAAAATAAATTAAAACGATGTACACGTAAACAAATTTAAAAAATGCTTTTCTTAAAGGAAAATAAGTAAAATGCCACTTTATAAAATGTTTTTAAGTAGTAAAGTTTAGAGTTTGAAATATATACCATATTAAAAGAGATATAGATATGCATTAGAAAGTCATTTAAGAAAAGCAAAGACATGGCAGTCGTCTAAATTTGAGCTGCTTCATACCTGTGTTTGAACTCATGCGCTTCTTTCTCTTCTACGAGTTGAAAATGCGGCTCAAGCTTCTTCAACAATCCTCGCCTTCATCCAATTGGTCACCAAGAGCATGACGACACGAAACCTCTAGCGGTCTGCAAATGAACTTACTAAGTTAGCGGTATTGTTTGTAAGTCGAGTTACGTCAGTTTTGGATGATGAGCAAGTATTGATCACATGGATTTCAATCGTGAAGCAACTTTTTGTTTTTTAATTTGTCACGCAAACCGCAATAAGATAAAAAGTAAAGAAAATTAATTGAAATGTGAGAATCAATAAAGCAGTTACCATATGATTAAGGTCAAAAAACCTCGTGAACCCATTTATCGTTTTTTCTTTTATATTAATTAATTAATAATTTACTACAAAATAGAAGTTCTTTTTATGTGTTAAAACTGATATTTGGTTTAAAAAATACTAAAAGTTTAACATTTTTACCGACTTAACGCTCAAATAAAAACTTCAAATCAAACATTTCCACATAATATCAAAGCCCCTGGTGTACTCTGGTTAGTCAAAAGTTACGTGTTCCTTAATTTCCTCACAATAAATTCAATTTTGTTAGTGGAAAGCATTTAAAGAGATTAAAACATGTTAAGACATACAATACTCAAGCTGTGACCGCGCGGGTCAAGCAGAATTAAGCAAAGGTGGAGCCAAGGAGCGCAAGATTGTGGTTTGGATTAATTATTTATAATCTTCTCTACCAATTAACCCCTTCACTTCAGCTAAAAGGATCTTTGAAAGATTAAGTTCAAACCGAAGCAAACGTTCACACCCTACCGGCCCACTCGCCTGCAAAAAAAGAAGTTTACTTGTTTTTGTTCAAAATGCTCATAAAACTCGAGCAAAGTGGCAGATGCGCAAAAATTTGCATCTTGAACAAATTTCATTTTCTTTTATATCTTTTCGCTATGACATAAGCTGAATCGCTTTGAAACGTACGAGTTGAATATTGATGATTGAAACCCATTTGTCACCTGGAATTTGACCTTTCGGTTTTTATAGCGCCACAGAAAATTGCCTCTGAAACAACAGCGCTAGATGCACCTCTAGAATTGCAATCACGAGCATCCACCTGATCTAGGACAGTGACAAATGTGTTACATCCCAAATAAATTTAATTCTATTTCGCTTTCAATTTTATGTGCGTGTGAAATAGGGGTTAGAGATAAATGAATTGGTTGACATTAAGATTAAACTTTGCCTCAAATAATCTTTTAACTTCTTTCAATAAACTTTCAGTGACTTGGTTGGTTGATAAATGGATAAAATTTTTTTCAACAATGCTGTGCCAATGACAGATGAATTTTAGCCAACAAAATGCAGCATTTAAAATGAAATACTTACAGCTACAGTATGTTGTCAGTTCTCTACAACAAACTGTTTCCTAATAATCCCTCGACGGATAGCCACATGCCGGACATCCTAGTCCCCGGTGTTTTGATTTCCTAGTAATAAAACTCTAAATTTATAATTCTACTTATAGACTGGGTGAGACACATTGTGCTCTACTGTTTAATCGTGAATAAATAAACTGCGTCTATTCTATTTCAAGTCGAGTGAAACGGCAAAGTTCAAGGGGTTGCTTTTCATTTAAAATGCCGCACCAGACTTTGAAACTGTTTAATTTTCCTTGCAACTTGTAACACAAATATCGACAAGTTTCGACGTTGTTTTAACTTGTCTCCGCACTGTTCCAACAGACACTGGTGTTGGTTTTCGAATTAAAGCAGGCGTTCGATTTGCCAGGCTGTCGTTGTTTGCCGGAGCGAATGTTTTGGAATTAAAAATTTATAATAAGTTTCCCAACGTTTAACATTATTATTTCTTTTCGCCTCAAACTCATCACTTAATGCTCAAACTAAGCTTTCATTAGTATAATTATAATGCAATTTCGGCAAGTAATTTTTTTTCTACGTGAACACTTCATTAATTTTCTTCGATTAAAAACTTCTACGTAAAACCATTTGTACTAAAAATAGCTAGCTTAAATCAGTCGTAAGCAGTCTGAATATTCAGTTGGGTCGTTAAAATGAGGCTAAATGCCACAAACACTCATAAGGAGAACGTGGGAAGTCTCAGATGTCTCATATTCTCCATTTCTATACACTCACACTAACCAGAAATGAAAAAAAAAACGTGGAAATTGGTCCCTGCACACCTTACGGTAGCTTATTACAATCTTTCCTTTGGTTGCTATGCCAACTATCAACCTTTTTTTTCTTTAATATATTATTTTTTTAAATTTTAGTTGACACTTTCATTTTTTTAATATAAAATGTTTTTTATTAAAGTTTTGAGGGTAATTAAATAAAGATAAATTGATTTGACACTTTAGGCATGCATTTGAAAAGTTTCGCGACAGACTCATAAGTGGAAACCAAAAGTGGCGTTGTTTTTTCGTCTGTGGTCGTTAATTATTGTTAATCAATGACATGTTTATTCAAACTGTAAATCACATAGGGATTTAAATCAAACGCTACGTGTAAAAACCGCAGATTGCGTCAAGATTGGGTCAGGAATAATTTAAATGTAAATGCCAATTTTAAAGCCGTGAAAGATTTAATTGAGAGAGACTAGACGCGAGGTTAAGTAAACATTAAAAAAAATTGATTTCACCCGTATGCTAAAATGTCTTATTTGTTATGATAAATTTAAATATTTAATTTATCTTTAATGTCAAAAAGTCCTAAAAAAAAATTTCCAGGAGTGGGTTTTCAATCCTCACGTGGGAAACTGTAATCCCGAACTCAAATATTTGTAGTGAATTTCCCATTGGGAAATAGTATTTGATACGCGATCGGATAATCCCAAGGCACAATATGGTGTACGATGTTAATAACATGAAATTGAAGTAATATCGCGTTCTGTTGGTGCGGCGATCTTTCAACTTTAAAACTGACGACATTGCGGATTAAACTCGCTCGGGAATACTTTTATTCCCACTTGTAGTCATTACAGCATGACATTATAATAAACTAAATAAACTAAATAAGCTAATAAATTAACGGAGGAAAAAAAATCAAATAATATTTTGCTTTTGTTTCTCTCCTCTTTTAAAAGTGTTAAATATATTTTAATTTCTTAGAGAGAAGTTTATAAATTTTGATCAAATCTCAGTACCGGTATGTGGTTAAAAAACATATACCGTATTTCTCGATTTACAAGCGCACGTTTCGAGACTGACGAAAAAAATTAAAGCGCCCCCGAAATAAGAGGGGCACTCTCATATTGACGAAAAAATGCAGAAATCAATACAAATTCATCTAAAATTCTAATTATAATGTTATAAATAGATAAAATATTTATCAATACCGGTACATCATTTGATCAATATTTGACCAATATTTGATCTATTTACAACAATTAAAATTAGTTAAATTAGTTCAAAACAAGATTAATTTAATCAATAAATTAAATGAAATAAAAAAAAATCACGAAATAAATACAGTAGAAGCCCCCTGAAATAAACGCGCACGGGAAACTCCCCACGAAATTAATAGACGCGCGCGCTTGAAAATCGAGAAATACGGTAAATATTTTTGTAAAAGCCCCAATAATTTAAGAAAATTACTAGAAATATCTTGTAAATTTTCAAAAACGAGAAAAAGAACTCTTTAGAAGCTACATTTCCTCAAATTTTCTTAGAACTTAAATTTGTCAGATGACTGAATTTTTCTAACTTTGAAATTGAATTGCATGTTCTGCAGGAGTAAATAACATCTGCTCATTTGTTAGTACGACCAACGCAACAGGGAACCTTTCATTCTAACAAAACCTATGAACTTCCGATTCTAGTTCTAGAATTTAAAAAAATCCTAGCATGTTATTTTATCCAGGAAACCTGATGTTATGCAGAGAAAGTGTTTACTTAAACTTAATTCCAGTTATTTCGTGCGGCATGTAATTAGTCTTAAACTGTTTCATTTTCTTTCAATTAAGAAAATGAAAAATATTATGTTTTTAATTACTGTACTGTAATGTAAATATTTTCAAATCGGTAATAAAACATGTGTTGCATAGTTTTAAAAAGTTTAAATATAAAAAAAATCAAGAATAGTTTCGAGATTATTTTAATGCCTCTATTCGACTCCCGAACTTTGAACTATTTACAAGATCACATTTACCTTTCACGAATATCGCAACTTCCATATTTGCCGAGAATTTCAACTATATTGAAGGTATCAATGTTTCGCTAACTATTTGACCACGAGCTGTTGTGTAACATCAGTTCGGAAGACAAGACCTTTGGCGCAAGAACAAAAGGCAGTGCAATACGAGTATATTAAAGGGCTCTGTATGGGATAAAGTTTTATCCAGCTAAACCATCACACAGCATGAAGAAATGACCAGGTTGCAACCTTGATTCACAAACAGAACTATAACAACATGCAGGTGAAGCAAGAAATAGGTTTTTAGAATGAGTGAATTTAAAATACAGTACAATGAAAGGAAATAAAGAAAAGTGAAAAAAAAACCTAGTGTCACTTACCTGTACGGTACCTCACAAAAATGAGTTTGGTAAGAAAAAAATCAAAGGAAAAAAAAATTACACCATTTAAAGCTCCATACTGTATAAATGAAATACATCTTACGGTAAATTGTTTACTTATCACGTAGAATAGCATTTTTAATTTACAGTACGGTACTTTCAGTATTTCTACTTGATTGCACTATGTTCGCGTGAAATCAAGTGAAACAAAACAAGCCATTTTTAAGCAACTGCAAATTCAAACCATGACAACTATACTTTTTTCCCCTTCCCTTTTTTGCTTATTATTGTGAGTCGCATGCTAAACACATGCATGAACTCTCACTTCCTGGATTTGAAAATCAAAAATATTTTCCCTACTATTTTTACGTACTTAACGAGTACAGCTAAATAAATGATAAGCATTAATGACAACTCAATTCGTGCCACTTAGAAATAATTCTATTTAACCCTCATTTACAATTCATTCATATGAAATTCTGAAAAGTGAGATGCCAAAGAGTTTAAACACAAAGTTGTCTTTATCCGTAATGCGTTAGTTTTTAGTTGGTAAACATCCTAAGAATTAAAATCAGTTTTAAGCGTGTTAAATGTAAACATGTTTTCAAAATGTTACGTCAGAACCACGTGGAATTTCGAATTATTCATATTTTGCATAACGAAATTTGAAAATACCAGTACCGGTACTAAAATAATGCTAATTAGTCCGAGATTAAAAAATAATAATAAAGGGAAAAAATTATTGATACAATACTTTCCCTGACTAAAAAAAAACTAAACTTTTCACTCCCTAACTTTTCGACACTATCCACTATCCACAAATCACAAATAAGTTAAGTTAAAACTACGAAATGTTGTGACTTCGTATTGGTAATTTTATTTTGTGATTGGTTCTTAATTGTAAAACGAATTGGAATTTAAATTTTGTCTCATTTCCATTCGTATAGTAATGCACACACTACTTGGTATTTTGACTAAATATATTCCAATTATCAGATTTAACATTTTTAGTTTTTGAACATTCAGTGAATGAAGTGTAGAATTCAGTTTAATTCAGTTTATTTTGTAGAAAATAAAATTCAGGATTTTTTAAAGTAAAAATTAGATAAAATAGTGTGTTAAAAAATGGGACCCAAAAATAAGTAATAAAAACAACCAGAGGATAACCCCTTAGTAACTACGTACAGAATTACCTGATGTACAATTATGAGTTAAGTTAATCCATTTCTAGCTCTACTTTAAAAAAAATTACACGACCAAACAACTAATGTCGGATGCAAGTGTATTTGTAACTTTATTTATGGTACTGGTTGAATATATTTACTGTCAAAGTATGAGCAATTTTTATTGTCATCAATCAATGGAAGGATGTGACAACAATGGAACAAAAACATCATTTTTTTCGTCTTCTTTCTCACTCACTCTCTCTCCCTCTCTCTCTTAAAAACTTTTTTTCAATTCAAATTTAAATATTTATAATATGTATGTACATCTCTTCCAAAAAGAAAAAATATATCAATTGAAAAATAATAATAATAATTAAAAAAATAAAAATAAAATAATTAACTTAGGCCTATTGTTATAATAAGCTTTTAAAAGAGAGCTTCTTAAAGGCCCGTAAGAGACCTAAAGAAATATATTTTTTCTTTTTTCTTTTTTTTTTTTTTTACGTTGAGACAGATACATAGAAGGATTATTATGTTACTTGCCAGTTAAAACACACAAAAAATCGAGGCAAAAATGATTTACCATGAAAAACAAAAAGGCAACTGAAACTACAATGATAAATACTATACAATCATTTACACATACTTCTATAGATAATTGTTTAGGGAAATATTGTATACAAAGACAAAAAAACTGGAGATTTGATGAAATAGCTCGTTTTTACATCTTTACAATTTTTGTGGGTTATTGTATTGTTTTCTGCTAACTATTCACAAATAAAGAAAGAGATTCCACAATGGAAAACTGTGCTATTTTTTTTTCTTATCAAGTAGGATTACAGAAATTGTGGTCTCTACATGTTTTTAAAACTGATAAATTGTCGAACGAACTTGACAGTGAATTGAAAACGAAAAACAATGACACAAGTTGATCATCAGGTACCAAAATAATGCAAAAAAAAAAATTAACAATTACATTTGACCATAATTTCACGGAAGAAATAAATGTAATGTAATGATAATAATAATAATAATAATAAGAATTATTATAATAAAGAAATGCAATAAACGATAACTTACAAATGACAGTAGTAGTAATAATAACAATAATAATATGGTAATTTCCATAAAATTGGAAAAATAAATGTAAATTATAGATAATGCCTAAGAAATGAAAAAAGAAAGTCCAAAATGGAATTTTCCGCCATAATGTTGCAACAATGGTTACGGTAATTTCTTTTTCTTTCTTTTATATTATCAATCTCCAATGAGCTCATGACTTTATACTGACCGCATTGATCGTTAGAAAACGAGTGTACCGGTTATTTTTTTTTCTCTTTACATGATACGCACTTTAGTGAAACTCATTTTTGGGACATATGCCTGCGGAGAGAGCGTTCCATATTCAGCCGATGACCGACACGCTTGACACCTAACTCCAACAATGCAGAATTGTCGATTGTGGCAAGACGAGACCCATTGATCCCAGCTGCTTCGAAACTGCCCTTATACTCAGGCATAAACAGAGATTCTAACCAATCGGATACGTCACGACTCGTCCATTGTTGCAACGGTTTGGCGCCGAACTCCTTTTGACCGACACTGAGACCTTTCGGTCCCACTCCCCCTCCTCCTCCCATTCCCATTCCCATTCCCCCTCCCCCACCACTACCGGCGTCGTGTCTGACGACTGGGCTCTCCACCGACCCGTTGTACATCCCACCACCACCTGGAGGCGTCTTGGCCATCTCCGGCGACAGCTTCTGGCCTTTGGACTTGGTCATCTGCAGACCGGCGTCGGTAGCGAGTGTCTTGGGGCGCACTAAACGGGACGTGGCTGAAGCTGCACTGCTGGATGCACCACTGATTGTTGCGTAACCCATTTTCAGAGCTTGTTTAGTGTTTCGTAGCGTCCCGGCTCCTCCAGGTGTCATGGCTTGCTGTAGGGACTGCGTCGAGCTGTGGCGGGGTAGGGAACCCACCAGAAGCAGCTCCTGGAGCTGGTGAGCAAGGGGTACGTGCACGTCGTCACTAAACTCCGGGGGAGGAGCGATCATGCCCACTTCCCCGGCTTGCTCGGCTGTCGTTGCCCCCTCGAATTCTGGTGGGGGAGGCACAAGACCCGCGAGCACGTTCACCTCGTGCAACGAGTCCACGTGCATCTTGATGAGCTCCAGGCTCTGCTCGATGCTCCGCTCCAGCTCGGCAGCGTTCGGCCCGTCACTGTGTTTCTTCTTCCTGGTGGTCTGCGGGGGTTGATGCGAGCCCGACTTGGACGCTCCCTTCGCCGACAGCGGAGGGCTCGACACCTGGCCTCGGTACTGCACTTTCATCGCTTCCTGCTCCTTCAGATGTCTCGACAACGCCGACTGCGACTGCGACTGCGTCTGTGACGATTGCCTCTGATCTTTGCCGTCCTGCACGTAGGTAATTCGCTGAGGATCTGTAGACCGGCTCCGGGCTGCTGTTGGAGGTCCCTGTTTGACTTCGATCACCGTCGCACCGAGACCACCACCGCCGGGACCAGAAGACGGTGTCTTGTGTTTGGCGACCACCACAGGGGGGCTGAGTTTGATCATGGTCGAATCCGGCTCGCCGTGTGCGCCTCCGCCTCTGGGAGAGGACGCCGCATGGCCGCCTCTGGACGACTTGACGTCCATGGGCATGCTGTGCGCGCGCCCGCTGCCATTGGTGGCGGCGTGGCTCATCTTCGTGACAGGTGGAATGGGCGCTGGAACGATGTCGACGGGCTTGCTCGGCATCGGATTCACGATGACCATCTGCGTCGGTTTGTCCACCTGCCGAGCGCCTGGACGTAGGACAGTCGTTGCAGCTGCCATACCAACAGAGAAATCCTTTTTCGATTTGCTCGACACTGGTGTTGGAGGACCCAGTTCAGCCACATCGCTGTCGCCGTCAGTTTCACCGCTTTCCATCGGAGGTGGAAGCTTGACCAGCGAAACAGCGTTCTTGGTCAGCACTCGCCGGCCGCCGGCTTCCATTTCTTCGCGCAGTAGCGTATCGGCTTCGGACAGCCGCGCCCGCAGCAACCATCCCCTGTCCTGAAGGTCGTCCGAATCGTCCGAGTCTAGTTCTTCTCTGCCGTGGCCCCCCTCGATTGCCACCCCGGACACGTCGCCTGGGCCCTCAACATCAGATGAGACGCCGCTAGAGCTGTTCTCCAGTTCCTCTTGGGACAGATCAGTGGGACACGACTTGGATATTTTCATCGGCACGCAAGGCTCGCTCAGCTCTTTGTTGTCCAGCACTTGAGACCGCGTTCGAGTGCGTTCGTTGTCTCCTCTTTTCGGAATGCGCATCGGAGAAGAAGCACAAGGTTTTCCTGGTTCCTGTTTCTTCTCGAATACCGATATTTGATCTCGAACTTTGGGGACCGCACTGGTCTCGACCGTGGAGCCTCCGCTTCCGCCTCCGCCGATGCCGTCGTCCATTGTCATCATCGAGGTTATCTGTTGCTCGACTTCCGGTTGGGACATTCGCCTCTGCCTCTCGGCCACCTTCTGGGCAATGAGGTTCTTAAAGTCCGGCGAACTGGCCACATCTTGCGTCTTAACAAGTGTGGTTGGTCCCCCAGACTGTTTTGCCTGTTTAGGAATGGGTACTGGAGGTTTCTTTGGCTTGTCTCCAGAAGCTTTGCCTGAGAGTGGCTTAAAGGATTGGCGGTCCATGTTGACGTCTCCATCCGACGGAACCTCGATCTCGGTGACGAACTTGCCGGAGCCCGTGGAGCCCCTCCGTTCCAAATGTGCCTGATGAGCATCGCTCGCCTGTTGCTTCTGAACGCTTTTTAAACGATCTCTTGCTTCAGCTATTGCTTTTTTAGCATCTTTGTGCGGACTGGTGTTGGGACTGGCGATCTCGACCGCCTTGATCGTGCCAGTCGAGCGCTGACTGTTGTCGCTGTGGCTGGGCGAATCTTGCGAAGACTGCTTCTCGTACACTTTCGGTGGAGGCGGAATCGACGGTGGGTTCTGCGGCGTGACGACTACGTCTTCCTCCTCTTCGCTCACGTCGTAATCGGGTGCTGGTATAAAGGGTTCGTGTTCGGCGTGCATCTGCTTTCTGTACAATGCGCTGTTGCCTTTGGCTGAAGGATGTGATCGTTCTGACGAGTTGCCACTGTCCGTCGAGACGGCGTCGGGAGCGACCATGTATGGCACTTGCTTGTAAGAGGTGAATCCAGCTCCAGCGTTCGAGTCGCCGCTGGTCTCTGATTCGGACGAAGTGTTGCTGCTGCTGCTGCCGGGTGGTGGAGGTGGAAGTTTGGCTGGAAGCGAGCACGAGCGAAGAGATTGAAGAGACTGAACGGCCTTGTGCTGACCGACGTACGCGTCTTCGGGCGACGCGTACATCTTCAGGCCCCCTTCTCCGACAGGCCTGAAACTCGACATGGGTTTCGAGTCGACCGTTACGTTCGCGTACTCTCCCCGCGCCCTCGACACGTCCACCCTGACCACCTGACTCACAGGTGGCGGGGGCGGTGGGTGAGTGGGCGGGGGAGGAGGAGCACGCGAAGAAGACACCTGCATGTTGGCACATTCTGTTTCGGCTTGCTGGCACTTCTCGAACAAGTTCTCGTCCGAGCCCCACGCGTGCAGAACACTGTCTCTACCATCAATAAACTTGGAATGTGTTGTTGATGGATACGCCCAAGAGTGTCTGTTGTTTTTTGCATTCAGTGCTGCCACGTTTTCTTGGCTTCTGATTCTGCGTTTGCCACTTTCTTTTTCGGCTTCCACTGCGTTCAAGTCGGGTGTGCTGGAAAAATCTTTGTGCAGGTTTGCAGCGTCAGCAACACCTCTCTGTTTTCCTGCTCGACTGCGCTTCATTTCGGCAACACTGCTGTATACTTTAGGCAGTTTGCCTGGAGGTCGGCCCATTGTCAAGTTCTGAGGAGTTCCTTGTCGGGCTAGTATTTCCTCCAGTTCTGCAGCAGTTATGCGTTTTGAGGCCGGTCTCGCCCGAATAGAAGCCGTTTTCACTGTGGCTTGTCCGTCCGTAGTGGGTGCAGCAGGTTTGTAAGGAAGGCTCTCAATCGAACTGCTGCGCGCACCACGGGTTTCTGCATCATATTGTTGTTGTAAAGTTTGATTCAAGGCCTCTGTAAAATTTAAACAAATTTACCATTTTTATTAATGTCAACATTTACTTTACAAGTCACTTGTTACTAACCTATTTCAGCGAGTCCAGCTACCATAGATCGCGCTCTAGCACGGCCAACAGAGAGTGTTGTTCGTGGATCTCTTCTCGGAGGGGCAGGAGCAGCTAATTTCAAGTTGATTCAAAATTCAACGTTTCGTTTATTTATGCAATGCTACGTTTTACACCAACTTCCAAGTTCACTATTTTCCCCATTTTGGCCCAACCTTAATTGCATTTTTGATCGAATGTCAACAAAAGAAGTTTTTTTTATCAACCTGAACTTGAAAGTCTAAGTTGTAATGTAAACGTTGCATTAGTAAATCGAATTTAAAACTCATTTACCTTTGCCCCTCATTAGTTTTCGAGGTAATGTTGAACATTGGCGCATTGCAGCACTAGCGGGTTTGTCTCCAAGCATTCCTCCTGCTGGATGTACAGTTACTACAGTCATTGCAACTAAATCACCAGACTTTCGTATCAGATTTACAACGTGTTCGTGTGACGCTTGAGTCACATCTTCACTGTTGATCTAAATTTTGTTTAAATTTATTATTAACAGAACTTAAATAAGCAAATAAAGCTCAACTTACAGCTAGTAAATAATCTCCCTTCTTAAGTCCAGCTAAATCAGCTACACCTCCTTTATCAACATCATCTAAATACTGTAGTGCAGGACAATTTTCAGACGGCTGCATTTCCATCAATGGACTCGTTGCTGAAAAAAAAATAAGTAACATTAGATATCAGTAAATTCTACACTTTTATAAAGCTTATTTACCTTTAGCACCCCTTAAAACAAACCCATATCCTTTTTTTCCTTTATGCAAAATGACTGTTCTTGGTTCTTCACAGCTACAAAATAGAAGTAATAAAAAAGTTGGCGTGTTTATAGTTTTAAGCATAAAATAAAATGCTTACTATTTCCAATTTTTAATGTTTTGAATTTGCAGCCTGTTGCTAACTTCTCGTCGCCCTTCTACTCGACAACTGACAGGTTTGGCATCTAAAAAAATGTTATAAAAACAGGTGATTAATTATAATTACACTTTGATCACTAAATTTACATTCTTTACCTGGATTTCTTAACCGCACTTCTTGAACACAAGTACTAGGAAACAATCCTTGTTGATTTTTTGTTCGACCTTCAAGTAATCCACTTTCCAAAATTGCAGTTACTATAAAACAACGAGAAAATAAATATCAATTACCGCACGTAAACGAATAATTTATTTGTTTTTTTACTTTCTACAATATCTCCGGGCGATATAGTGAGATGATCGGGTAAACCCGAATTGTACGCTTCGAGGCAGACACACATCATGCCGCTGTTTGTATCTGTTTCGTATGTTAAATCTTTATGATATTGATCGTAACTATTTGCACTGTTGCTGGTGCAAATGCCTGAGGAATCACTTATATTGCTTTTATCTAGAAACGTAAAAATAAAATAAAAACAGACTTTAAAAAACTCCACAACAATAACAATAAAAAAATTCTGCTTTTCCCCAGTTTCAACTCTCATAAAAACCTCAATGGATCTGTGTCCAGCAAGTGTACAATTTCTACCTGTATTGCCTGTGTCCGAGCCATCAAGACTCGGCTGAGTGGACGTATCGGTGAATGTCTCCGATAAACTAGACGCCGACGAAAACGGAGGCATGCTACGGTGGGAAAGGGAAGGACTGCTTACAGATCTGAGACCGAACGCCTCGAGACGAGGATCACTCAGAGTCCGATGAAGAATTGACGATGCATTACTCAACCGCCGCCTTGGATTGTACTTTGGTGCTTCTCGGAAAGTAACTGTAAACACATACATGGCACTAATTTGTTTAACTGAACCTGCCAACACTTAGAAGTAGAGAGTTAACCATAAACCAGCACTGTTGTCAAGTGTGTTAAGTAGGAGAAAGTGGTTCGAGTCGAACAGGACCGTAAGAATTGAAAAAAAATATTAGAAATGCACCTGCCACCTGATGGACATAGATCCAGAAAGATATTAAGAGAAAAGTTAGTATAAAAGGTAATAAATATAAAGCTGATTCTGTGCGGCAAAGGTAAATATCACAAGTGCATAAGCCAGAGCGTTGGATTATGCACTTCTGTTACTACCAGGCATTTGACATCTATTGAAAAGTTAAAAAAAATAATTTTTTTTTACACATCTTTTTACACACACCCGTCACGTATAATTCCAAAATAAAAGAAAATCGTTAACTTATTAATCACGTCAGGGAGAAACAATTGGAACTTTTCCAAATAATTTTTTCGTTATTTCTTTATAAATAATTCATTTACTGTTAAGCATATGTTGTGTGAATAAAACATCAAAGCGTTTATTGAAAAAGAGAAAAATCATTTTTTAACGTCTAGTGCTAAGTTTACATTACATCATAAACTTCGAAGTTCCAACTACTAAAAGTTCAAAGTTGGTCGCGGTTTTAATAACCTTCCAACTTTAAACGATCAGTTGATGCGTCCAAGCTCGCAGTCCTGACATAACATCATAAATACTTCGAACTTGCAAGTAAATTTCCAAGTTCGGAGTTGTGAATATCAAAGCTACGAACTTCGTAGTTTCAAAGTTGCAAACTACGAACTTCCTAGTTGAAATTGTATTAACGAACTTCGAAGTCGGCACAATTTATGTCACCAAACTTCAGAGTTTGTTACTACGGTACTTCGAAGTGTGAGCTGCAGTATAAACGTAGCACTTTAAGATACAAGTCGATGCAATGCTCAGGTATTGTATAGAAACTCTTAATTACATACTGCCTGAAACCTAAGCAAATTAACATTGATTTCGTACCAACATCTTCAGGTTGATGTTTCTGGATAATCTCCGCTAAACCTAGGTTTCCAGCGATGACGGCCACTTGGTATGGTGTCTGGTTTGCATAGTTCAGTGGCTCCTTTTCAGCACCACGAAACAGCAACACCCTGGCGCAACTTTCCTGTTGTTGATGGTGCCAAGAGTTAATTAGTCTTTTAACGCTTATTGAGTAATATTAAGTGGGATACGAACCTGATCATTCACAGCACACACATGCAATGGGGTGTTACCACTCGCATTTCTCGCATTCATGTCAGCACCATAGAAGAGCATGTGCTCCAAATGTTGCACCATTCCATTTCGACACGCCTGATGCACTTCATGCCACCCTTGACAATCCTGTGCCCCTATGTGTGCGTGATCGTGCAGAAGCATTTCGCAAATGCTCGGATCAGCATTGTAGATCACGGTGTAATACAGTGGAGTGAGTCCCTTGTTGTCTCGATAGTTTGGTGAAGAGCCCAAATCTAATAACGTCTGCAAAGCAAATTACATTTTTTCAATTTGAAAACAAAATTAAAAAAAAAAAATATTTTCAGGTGTTTAGCATTACAAGTCAATTACTTTAAGTTTACTTCTAATGCAAAAAAAAAAAAAAAAAAAAAAAATTATCTTAAAAAAAAAACAACAAAAAAAAAACAACAACAACAGATTCACTGACTCGTGAGCCTCAAATAATCAAATGCATGTTCCAGAAGTACATCTGCCTTTGATTAAAAACACAAATTTGCAACTTTAGACTGAAATGTTTCATTATCCAACATCAAAACTTAAAAAATATATTATTTTTGTACTCTTTTTTTTTTTTTTTTTTTTTTTAGTTTCTGTTCTAATAAACAAGAAATTGCTACTAAAAGTCGTTCCAATTACTGTTTAGCATTTATTCAATTAAGCAACTCGAGTTGGTTTTTTTTTCAGTCTAAATTAACCTTTTCTAAATTCAACACACTTTTCAGTCTGTGCAATTAATTAAAAGTTTTTGTAAGAAATTGCACCAAATAGAAGAAAAAGCAAAAAAATAACAAGAAATGAAATAAAACTGAAAATGTGCTGAGTTGTACAATTATTCAACTATTTAGCATACCTTAATGGCTTCATGGTTGTTTTTTTCAACTGCCCTATGAATAGCAGTGCAACCATCTTTTGTACGATAATCCAAAAGGGCACCACCATTCACTAAAGCCATTAAAAGTTTTGATGACCTTTTCATTGTGGCTCCAATTGTAAGGGGCGTTTCTGGTTCAGAATAAAAACAAAAAACATCATTTCAAAATCACAACAACAAAAAAATTAAATAAATTACCTCCAGTTTCTGAACAATGGAAATTAGGGTCTAATCCTTTCGAGCATAATTTTGTAACTTTTTCTACTTGGCAACTTTGTACATACTCTAGCATACGCCGTAAATTTGCCTGAAAAGAATGAACGAGCTTTACAAACCCACATCTTTATTACAATGAACAATTGCTTTTAATCGCCTACTCTTGTGTGCAATTGCTTGATTTGTTTCTCATCCACATTCATCATCTTGTAAATTCTTCTTTTATACTTCAGCTGAAATGAAAATAAAGGCAATTAGTATGCTAATTGAAATCCAATTTTGCAGTGCTTAAAATCGACAATATTTTACCTCTAGGTAGCCAATTGGACCTGGTAATGGATAGTTCGATAACGGCCTTTCTTCGTCCAGAAATTTACCCGCTTTGCCATTTTGTGGTGGAGCAAACAACCCATAATTAAAACTTTCCTTTAATTCCTGTAATTACAAACAAAGCAATTATAATGAATAATTTGTTTTTAATAAGCGTGTTCAACATGTAATGTTTTCTTTTTGATTAAGTGCATGTATGCAAGAAGTGCTGAATAAGCACACGTAAGTCGAATCGAATCTGAATCATAAATACCCCCTTAATCTCACATTTATTTATTTTTTTTAAATAAGATTAAATTCGAATTTTTGTTCGTGATGAGATTAGATTTGACTTAGTTTTGTCAATTTTCCCCAAGAAACTGAAATGAAATTCAGTTTTAACAGTCTTGAAAAGTATATTATTTTTCTCCAAAATGGTTTTAAAATATATTATTCAGTTTCAATCCATTTCAAAGAGTGCGTGCAATGACCGCAGAAAAGGAAAACAACAAATATTTTCAATGATAATATAATACTACGACTGGTCAAATAATCGAATATTCAAGCGATCTATCATGAAAACTGTATCTCTTTGAATAAAAAATAACCGAGAAAATGTATTTGAAAATTATTCGAGGTATTCGGCAAGATTAAACCATCAATCAGCCACCGGCTAATCACGTGGGGAATTTTGCCAATATTGCTCAATCGAGTAATTCGAAAGAAAAATTATCGCAGTCATAGCTGATAATTTGTATAATTACTGTCATTTCATCACTCACATAATCGTTTAAATAAGAGATTTTTTATTCAAACATCCGGGTAATATGGATTCAGATTTCTAGTTAAAGAGAAACCGCAAAAATAAATCAATCATAAAAATTGAATGAAATTTTTTCATAAATCCATTGTTAACGTAACTACAAACTGTAAAAAAAAAATGTTTTCCTCGTACAAGAGACTTATCAGCTCGACAAGCTGACACCTCGTGGCTACCTTAGGCAAAGCAGCAAGAACTTGTTGTTTGACATCCCACACAAGCTCATCCCGATGGAACTGCAGACATTTCTGGACGCCCAGTTCAGGCACGTTGACGCGGATGAGAACAAGCGCCTCATCACTGCCCACACTCACACTGTCCGCCTCACACGGTTCCATGGCTACAGCAGCATCTGAGAAAGAGAGAGAAAAAAAAATAAACAAATCGTCATTTTCGACGCGATAAAGCAAACAAAAACACGCCACTGACCCTCATCCCCACGATTAAAGCAAACAGCACTAACTCACCTGAAATACCCAGTTGAAGAAACGCCCTTTTGTCAACAAACCTTCTGTACGCCCTCAGGGGTCTCATAGTGGGCCCCCTGTTCCCCCTTTTCACCAATTTCGGGGTGACCGGCGGTGTACGAAACCCGGTAGGGGGTAACCCGGGCAAATGGAAGTCCATTAGTTGTTTATCTTCATCAATACATCACCTTGCGACACCCAAAAGCACGGGCACAGCCGGAAATATTTCAAACAATCAAACTGAGTTTCCGGTTTTCAGAGATGAGGTTATTTTGGGATCGTTGTCAAGATCAAGATGCGGAGTGATGCAGCGAAAACAACCCCTCCGTGGTATTTTTAGGAATAAGCGAGCACAGGGTAAAGGTTGGAATAATGTTATTGGTAATAAACGTGTGTTGCTTGAATTAAGTACGAGGTGATCCGCTTTAATAGGGTTAAGTGAAGAATGACATTAAAAGCAAGCTCGAGTCTTGCCAGGTGGAGACTGCTGGAGACTGAAGAGACGAGAATTATGGATTGGTTTTTAATAAGAGTGATGTATTGTTTACGTAAAAAGGTTAGCACTTAATTCCTACTGCCTCAATACCAATGCCATGGCTGCTTTAATGAAACGTAATTAATGGTTGGTTGTAAATAAGGTTGTATCGAGTTGGTTTGTGCGAACGCAACAAAAATTAATTATTTTTTTTTTTACGTTTGGTGACGAATAGAGTGGCAAGCAGAGATAAATATTCAACTCTTGAATTATTTCGTTATAAACCAAAAATGGGAGAACGGACCCAATTTATCGCTCTAATGCACACAAACTATAAATTGGGAAATTTTATTTATGTTTTACGTTAAGTAAGCTACACTTTCCTAACGGAGAAATGAATGTTTTCCCCATTATGGTACAATCTAAGTGCCTTGGATTGGAATACCCCCTAACACCTCGCTTTACGTGCAATTTTTCTGTAATATTTCCCAAAGATGCTACGGTGTTCGCTTTGGCAGTGGAAAACAGAGGAAATATTCGCATTCAACTCGTGTGACCCATCACCGATGGCTTTTCGTGCATACACGGTTAAAAAATCGTTTGCTGTGTTGAGTAGAAAAATATTCCACCGAATCCACCCCCACACGAAAATCAAATGAAAAAAAAAGTTGTAAAAGTGCATTCGGGGAGAAGTTTTCCGAGAAATTGCACACATGTAAACACATAATGAAAAGCCAATCAACTTGTTTCCCAACTGTTTATATCAGTCAACTAAGATGTAAAATCTCATCGACCTTCTTCACCTATCGCTTTGCAATTCTACACTGACTCCACTCCACTTGCTTCCAACTTACGGTATTCGATTTGTCTGTGATTTGATTCCCAAAATAAATAATTACTTTTGCAATTTTATGAAAATATTTAATAACATTCGAATCCTTTTCCCCCCCTACTGAATTGTACAGTGATGTAAGTCAAACAGGAAGTCGACACTCTCATAAATAACATTCAGAATTAGCTTTGATTTAATACCTCGCACTCCAAGTTCCTTTTTGACACAAACCACTCGCCACTAGTTAACTAATTTATTTCCAGCTTTCACAAGTTTGGTGACAACTAGGTCACATGATTCAATAACCGAATCAAGATCCATTTTGGGCATTATATTCTTGTCTAACCAGATCAACCGGATCAACCGGTCAAGCTCTCACAGCGCTCGATATGAGACTGATAAAAACCACAACTAAATCGTGTTCACGTCATGTACAATAGAATTATACGCAGTCACATTTTGCAGGAAAGTGCAATTTGGGAGACGCATCACGTAGCGATACAACGTGTAAATTGAACGACACGTAGAACCGCAGGCACTACTTCGGCACAAGTGTGATTGTAACTGAAAAATACCCGGCGCAAACTCCATCGTTTTCTCGCAACCTTCAGGTTTTACGACGGCCAACTAATGCAACTAAGCGAGCAATGATTTTAAATCGATCAACATCAAGCAGTGGGACACTTTAATATCCTGTCCGACTCCTTCACGGATCAAAATTAGCAGTGATTTGCAGCCCCATCTCTGCTTTAACTGCATCATTGTTATTTAACTCAATCACGACGCACAATTTTATTGCAAATTCCAAGTGCGGCACACATAAGCGGCTCGGTCCTATAGTCCCGAAAAAGTAAAAATAGAATAAAAAAATAAAATAAAAACGAGTCTTCAGTGCCTAAATGATCCGTTTCCATGACAACAGAAGCTATTCAATTTCCCCATCGCGCCAAGGTCTACTTCCACTTTAGTCTTTGATTTCCATTTTTCACCGCTTCATCCGAATATAAGCAATAACCCTTAATGCCACCTTTTACCTTTGGTGTAGGTATTAAACACACGAGTCGTCAGACTCCCTCTTCTGGTAATAGGGCTTAAACCTAAGTCTCATTCAATCCCTTATCCCCTCGAAGCAACTCTACAAACGCCTTACCTTGAACTCACTCCAGCAATGACGTCACTAAATCATTTTTACATCATTCCAACAATGCACCTGAAAGAAAAAATGAAAATGAGTTTATTGCATACCTCAAAATGAAGGATGAAATCTGATAATTGGTAACTCAGCTTTACCCATGACCGTTGCTTGGCAACCAGATGCTGACTCCCGTTGCTAAGCAACTCAAGTCCTTTACCTCAACATTTAAAGCAAAAGATATTGGTCATATAAGAAAGATTTTTTTTTTTTTTAATTTTTTATATCAATAATTTCTTTGCAAATTGTTGCACTAAGCGTGGATTGTTGCACAATTGTTGCAAATTAATACATTTTTTGTACGAAAATTATTACCATCACGTAATTGCTTGCAATTATTCAATTATACAACAATAGACGAACATCATTTTGCAACAATTATGCAACTGTGAGAAATTTCCCAATTAAATTAAGCCCGAAATAGGCCGCTTCGAGTAACGTTAATAGCTAGGCCTATTTTTTAAGTCATTTACTGATACAGTTGTACAAAACAAGTTCAAATTACGTCAAAAGTGTTGAAATTACTCTTAATCAAATTAACCATAACCAATAAAGTCTCCATGCATCCTGCATCCACCCCCACAGTCCACTTCCGGTCCAGATTTGAGGCCAGCAAATGTGACAGACATGTGCATCAACTCATTCGAGTCGAAAACTCAAACAGGAAACGGCCAACAGGGGAGAAAAAATGGGTTCTTAAAACCCTATACCGCTGGAGACGGGAGAAAAAAATTTCAAGGAACCGAATCTAAGATGTCATCTCCATTTTTAATCAGAATGCCCTTCAGACGAACTTACGTAAACCCAAACAATCCGAGTTTTTTGCGGCCGAAAGAAACATCGTCCTTACGTCGCCCTCAACTCGCATTGTTAGTGCACTGACATTAGATCGATACGACGCATGCGTGCAACGAGGAGCTATTTTTCACCGTTTTTACGCTCGCATCGCATCTTTAGGATCAAAATACGATAAAACAAGGATTGTTGTCAAAACACGCAACAATGAGATCTGTTTACAACAATGGGTTAACGACTCTGTTGACTTTTTCTTTCTCGTTCTTGCGAACAAAACGTTTTCTCCTTTTTTTCTGATTGTTAATTGAGATTGTTGGCATGGAAATGCGGTTTAATGCCATTCACATGAAACAATGCACTGTATTGGCATTAATAGTTATAATTGAACAAGCATCACTCTGATTGGATAATAAATAACAATAATAAAACAGCTGGTTTAAATAACAAGCAATTATAAACACGAAAAAAAAAAAAACATTATGGTAAAATTAACCAAACAAACCCAAATATAGTTTAAAAATAGCACTGTTTTAACGCTGTTCATCAATAGGACCCTATACGAATCCACATAAACTCATTGACAACAATCAATCAATAATCCCCCCTCCCCACTCCCCCACCTTTATTTCCCCCTCCTAAATGAACCTCATCCACCTTCTCAAAATGGCTGCCGTTTTCCCCTCAACTAAATTACCCCCTCCTTGGAAAAAAATCCAACCAAAACAACATGCTTCCACACAACACAGGTAGCAAAAAAAATATGCTCGAAAAAATTTTTCAAATAACGAAAGAGAAAAAAAAAATAACCCTAACCGGTCTCCGTAAGAACCCTTTCCCAAATCCACCCACGCAATTGGCGCTCAAACGTCACTTGCACGTAAACGGCATGTATTCGCGCTCCGATTTAAACCTAATCGCTTACAACACTAGTAAACAAATAGAAAAAGACTAAGCACCTTGTATTTACCTACCTTTGATTAATGAATATCCACCACTTGGTGCTGGAGGCCCCAACACAAAATGGACCCAGGGCCTCCGAAGAGGGAAAAATTGATCTGTGCGTTGTCATAGCAACTGACCGCTAACGCCGCTCTAGCGGCCAGTGGGAGAAAAGAGCGAAGACGTCACTTGATTTTAGTGCCGCGGTAATAAATGAGGTTTTCCCTTTTTTTTTTGGTTTTTGCTCGCTCTTTTTTTTTTTTAACTATTTTTTATCAATAGAAAGGACGGGAAATGAGATTTCCATATGTTCATCATTTTTTTTCTATTCATGAATGATTTTTTTTTCTCTGTGAGGTCATGATGTTTGTTGTTGTGCGATACCATTCAGTAGCATCTCTCCTCTCCTCTTTCCTGGAAGTGACAACAATGAGGAAATAGTCCTATTGATAAGCCAACCATGACAGGCTAACTTTTGATGCATTATTATTGAGATTTCCAAGGAGACCGACTCGTTTATTTACTACTTAATTTTGAAACAGAGTAACCTTGAAATAGAAAAATAATGGACATTGTAGATGACGAGTGTGGAGGAAGGGAAAGAAAATATTAGGTTTCAATGTCATCATGACCGGACTCGATTCTATACAGATTAAAATAGGTATCGAGGTCTAGTACTTGTATGTAGCTAATAACCTTCAATTATTGTATAAATAGAGGTATTCAGTCGAGAGAAATTACGTGCTAAGAGTTTTCGAAAATATTTTTTTTACAATGTGTACTTCTATTGCTTAATGTTGTTTCAATGTTAGTTAAATGTATAAAACAACATTTAAGATGATATTTTTCAAAAAATCTTTACTGGTGCACAAAAAAGTGATTTTTTTCCCTCTTCCCATTCATAAAAATAGATTTTATATTTTCCATTTACAATTCAATCTAAACCTCTATCCTGTTTTTTTTCCCTGCCTTTTTTGACGTAAAATGACGTGAAACTATGTTACTGGAATTTTTTTATACTTTGGTATACCGGTACGTGAAATATTAGACCACAACATTTGAATGAAATCGCCCTTTTATTAAGTTTGTCTATGTCACATCCTGTCATGATGTAACTATTTGAGGTCTTCTAGTTTAACATTTACGGTAAGTATTTTGATGAGTAAATAAACTTTTAATTAAATGCAATTAAGTTTAGCACACACCCTTTTCAACCCCTTTTATTGACCGTTAATTCAAAATAAACATAATTAAAATCAAAATTAAATCGAAGCAAACTTTCACTAGCCAGCCGCATTGTAGAGCCGGAACTAAGTTAAGCATAAAAGTACTGATAGCATTTGAATACTTATTTAACCAAAGTGATTCAATTTAAATAAGTGATACAAACATTTCGACTACACATCATCAATTCGTATTGATTCGTAAAGCAGCACTGTACTCTTCCAATTTTACTACTCGTTTTATCGTTGCTGGCGTTTTAATAACACAATGTAGAAATTTCTACCGAGTGATTAATTAATAGAACTGTCAGGTTAAAGCTTGAATTAAATTGCAAAGCAGCACTCTAAAATTAGTAAAACTACTCTTTCCCACCGTCGACTTTAAAAATGGCATAAATAATTTAAAATATCAAATTATTAACGAGTGCAGTATCTTGATTAAAACATTATGACAAAAGCACACAATTCCCAACAGACCGAGAACCATCGTCTTTGCAAAATGCGACTTTACGAGTAACATGTACTCGGAATACAGTACATTAACTTAATAGCACTCTCTCTGGCTTCAAAATGGCCGGCGCTATTGCTGCAAACATGCAAATGAGTTGGCACCTTGTTAAAACGACGCTACCTGCTAATAAATTTTACAACACTTTGACCGTTTCTTGGTATTTAATTCGTTAATTGCAAACTAAACAGACGGTGAATCGCTGAGAAATGACAACCCTGAGGTATAAACTTTATTTCTGCTGGTTCAAATGACAAAGCAGTGCGAGCAGTTGGTAGTTTTCCACTGTGCATGCCTCATGCAAAGCAACTAAATTGCAAATGGCAACGACCTTTATCACTGCCGAGTTGCCATGTACAAAAGAGCAGAGCTGTACGCTTGCGCTTTCTGTTTGAGCGCAATTTGAATTCCCCCAAAAACATTTCAAGTAGTGTGACAATTCTTCGGGGGCAAAGATAACAAGTGCTTCTACACTTTTAGCGTTGATTGAAGCCTGAAAGACAGCTTCTACCCACTCGTTTCCATTAAAAAAAGAAGAAAAAATATAAGAATTACTGTAAATTCATATTTCGCCAACTGTTCGTTTTCCAACTAACAAGTAAGTGAAGTCAACATCTCTCATTTTCAATCCTTGCGACGACTTAAAGCTTTGGTAAACAACACAATTTACATTTTGTGGCTCTTTGATGTCGCTCGAGAATAATATAAACATTGCTCTCGAGTGCGCCAAGAAATGTAAGGAAAACAGCTTACGATTACCACTTTGCAAAGTTTTCTTAAAAATTGAAGGAAAAGGATAGAAAACAAACCATTTGTCGCGGTTCTGGTATTCCAGGTGATTTGTATTCTGCGCGATTTCTCCGGGATGAATAATGGATGTTTAGGTGATAGATGACAATGTTAATTTCCCAGCATTCCCAATCCACGGTTTTCTTATCTAAGGAGAACAAAACGATGGTAAAATCCACTTTCTTCAGTCGGAAGAAAAGATAATTAATGGTCTATGTCGTTTCTAGTCCTTGGCCTACTAAATGCTAGGGAGATGGCTGATAAACTGAATGGTTCAATTTTGGTAGTTTGTTCAGCAGAAATAAAACTTTACAGTACTTTGGAGTGTCTGAAGTGAAGAGGCCGTTACCTTGAAAAACCCAAGTCACGCTCATGCAATGTACAGTATTATATCTTTTTCAGCTGAAAATCAAATTGACTCGTATAAATTCGTAGAACTTTTTTCCTCCTTTTTAAGCAGTAAAGCTTCATAAGAAACGTGAAGAAAGGCCCAAATGCGCGCTTTCATTACACTGATGAATGAATCCGCAGAAAAAAATCCTATTTTACCTGATTTGGCTTTTGCTCGAGTGTGGACTATTGCGCTGACAAGTTAATGTCTTTATGTGCTTTCTTGCGTAATCTAATGCTAACAGGAAAGGAGGGACTTGTTATTATATTTTACGTGCTTATTCATTGCTCCAAACATCAAATTAAAGACATTCTATACCTTTCGATGATGTCATTGTTAATTAAACGTGAGAGAAAATATAGTACATAGTTACAAAATTTGTCTATTTTTGAATATTATTTATTTCAAGCACCACAAAACCGGAATTTTGAAATTTTTATCATAAAAATGGTAACTTATCATTCTAGTGTCATATTAGAGCCACTTAGTGCCATTTACAACTTTTTCTCGTGAACTTAGCTTTTGATCCTGTTGTTCAGTTAATGGGAGCAAAAATACCAAAAAAAAAAAATTAAATAAATAAATAAAAAAAAATAAAAAATTACTTCCCAACATTTGTTTCGACTTTATTTTATCCCTATTAGGTGCAGCATCACGATCTCAATTTATTCACAACATCATACAACTTGAACTGTTTCCTGGTAAGTGTAGACCTCCAATATTAAACGAGCACTGGGCTTTGGTTAGAACTAATCAAGTAGGCAATTCCATGCAATGTACGCTTAGTAAGGCGGTATTTGCAAAGTTTAACGACTGACCCTCGATCAAATTACTTTTTCTATTAGCCAAGTAAGCCGCAACGAGTCAATTTATCTATAACGTTACATCACGAATTTTACCTCGCTACCTCAGCAGCTTTTCTACCGAAACCATACATTAAAAATCCATTTCCATCACGCAAAGCTTATTTTTGTATTTTACGCACACCGCACTACTCTTCTATTTAATTTAAGGCCAGGCAATGAATTTTCAGTTCGCTGTACACTGATGGTGATTCGTGAATTTCAAAGAAATTGAAAAATGGAATTTCTGTGCCCATGAGAACGGATTTGAAATTGAGAAATGTATTTGAGCTATCCCTAATGTATCGCCTCGGGCTCTTCATCGCAATTCAGTGTACTTTATTTCCACCACGATAACATTGCGATGACTAATTTGGTATTTGAGGGCAGCAACGGCACTGGGCGAAGAATTCGCATCATTAGTCAAAAGGACGCAAATTTGATTAAAACAGTGGACAGGGAATTCTATAAATATTGATGGGTATCGACGTGATTTATATCTATGTTGATTTCAATCTGAACACGTGTTTGGTCCACTGAAGGTTGCATCACGTTACATGGTGATGGAAAATGGAATTGTGCATGCAGCCGGTTGCTTAAAACGGCGAGATAGTGTCAATAAATTCTAAACCTTAGAAGAGCCTCTTATTTTTGGAAAGAACAAAAAATTTGAAAACTTGCAGATTTGCGAGAATTTTATTTTATGATTTTTTTTTTTGTGCTAAAAATGAAAAATCTAAAAAGATTTTGATTTATTGGATTCTGATTTCAACGTCAAGAGAATTACATTGATTAAATCTAAGAAGAGGAATTTAATTTTAATCTACGGTGCGAAAGGTGGTTAAGCAATAAATTGTGGAATTTTAACTGCAGCAAGGTCAATAAATAACATAAAAATGTGGGAAAACTGTATTTTTCAAATATTTCTATTTTTTTTTTTAAATTGCTTCAAGAAAATTTTTCAGTTCGAGGTTCAAAGTGAAAGTTTTTGCAGCACACCACTTCCGGTTTTGTTTTTACAGAGGGCGGGCTTTCCTGCACTTTCGAGAAAAAGTAGCTATTTTCACTGCACGACTAATCTCTCACAGTTTATATCGCATCACATCTATCTCTGAGGATAACAAAAAGATAAAACCATCGGCACAAAAAACAACAACAGCAGTAAATCACACGACATCGTCCAAAACATATCACTGCCATCTTTAGCCCTCGAGTTGGACTTAATTAACGAAATTGTCCTCAAACGATTAGAATTTTCAATAACCCAACACTTTAGACGCTATGCCTGGCGAAACTGACGGCCGCAGGCAAACATTTACATTTTGACTTCACTTAGTACAATTCCCACTAAAACCAACGTAAACAAATCGTGTTTTGACAAGATAAACGACAAACCCGCGCCATCTTAAGTCACCCAGAGGCCAGAAGCAAGAACCGTCACTAAACTTTCACTTTAATTTCCTAGCCATGAAACTGTAGTAGCTCTGAGCCAAATTAGGGATCGTTTTAACCTCGCCTTAGCCTCAGGGTAGGTCCGTCAAGGTCACTAGCCTCGACGTACCTCAAACTCGCTCCGGCCATTTTGAATATGTTTTTTTTTTTTTTTGCACTGTGTTTGCCTTTTTTGTTAGTCATTTTCCCTCAAAGGTAAATGCACAACCGTGGCCTTCGAGGAACGGGAGGTGCATCAAAAAGGGAATTCAGGAAGAATATTACTCAAGGCCCCAGGCCTGTGATCACAAGTCATTAGAATGCAGGACAAATGTTGAAGCAAAAGGGTTGTTTTTGCTGTGTTGCTTGTTGTTTCATTGGTATTTACTGGACGTAGGAAGGAAAGGAAGACGGCATTAAACAATAGCTACGAGGGATGCGAAGTTACAGCGAATTGCAGAAAGGGTTCAAGGAACTTTATCAGACATTACGACTTTGTAACTGCATTCCAAACTTAGCACTTTGCCTCTGTTTATCGAAAAATCGCTTTTTGTTGTACTTTTTTATAAAAAAAATAAATAAAAAAGTGTGATTTTGAAACTGTTATTAAAGAAATGAATTTAATTATTCTAATGCATGAGTTATTTGGCTCATTGACAGATTTATTGAGGTTTATTAAAGATCACACTGGCCGCTGCAATTGATGGGCGCTGTGCGAAATGAATAATTCTAGTGGCAAAATAAGGAACGAATAAATTAATGTGTAACTCGCGGGTTCTTGCGTAATGATTTTTTTTTTTTTTTTTTTTTTTGTGTGGTGAAGATGGGGGGAAGGTGAGGTACAGTAGTCAGTAACATTATTTATGAATTCTGAAATTTATTTTTGTAAAAAAATAAATTAGAAAAAATAACTACTACATTGCCGACTTGAAAATAAACAACTTAACCGTATCAAAAACACCTAAAAACAAAAAATAATAATAAAAAGCTGAAACTACAATGTCAAAAAAAGGAAAACCAAACTTTCAGTACCATACCTAAAATATGATTAAAGCCAATTCCCAGCCATTATTTCAACATCGAACGATAATTGCAATTTGAAAGTGGCTAAAAACAACGCAATTTCTATTCATGTCACATGCATTAACCACAATTTCAAAACAAACATTCTTACCTCACGTAATCACTACTCCCATTTTTGCCGTCACCCTTTGTCTACTCTAATAACCATAAAACTCATTTTCAAATTTAACAACTCGGCCTCTTTTCTGTTTTATTGACTATTTATGTCAAACACAAACAATTTCTTTATTACACACCGCAAAACACAATTTTCTCACACTTTCAGCACATTTTCCCGCAAAATTCCACCATACAACTTTGACCCCTTTATTTAGATCACATTTTGTTTTGTCAGTTAATCAGAGGCGTTTTTCACTCTTGTTTTGCCCGTTTTCCTTGCTCCTTTTTTTTTGCACACAGTTTATTGACCCCTCCTCACACTCTTCATCCAATTTTTTGCCACAAATTAGGGACTGGAGGGGAAAAGGGATGAATTGTTACTGATGCATCCTTGAAGTGTCAAGAAAGTTTCGAAAGATGACCATTCAAGGACTCAGCCCCCCCTGGTGAAGCCAATTGCTACGTGTCAATGAAACCCTCTGACAGGGTCGTTTGATTCAATCCGCCCCATGAGGCAAGGACGTGTAAACAAATTTACATCAATTTCGACAAGTTGGCGTTTAAGATGCAATAAAATAATCTTTTTTGCATTTTTTGCCCTTCTAATTAAAAGGTGGGTGGGTGGGTGGAGTGGGTGAGTGACCACAGAAGTCAACTTCCTCAATATTTAACTTAACTAAATGTGTCATGTCATTGTTGATGGTGTCTTGAGGAAGTGGTATTACATTATAGTAATGTGGGATTAAAAGTAAATCAAAGATCAGGTTCGCTGATCTAATGGGGTGTGTCTTGACTTGTGTCGGGCTGTGTTAATGCCTTTAAAGGGTGTAATCATAATGCTTTCGTGTAGAGTACGACGAGTCGAAGTATTAAGGATGAAAAGGAAGTTGTTGACTTGAGAGATCACAAGTTTTCTATTGCTCAACTAAAACTAGTTTAAAAAAAAAGGTAAACAACGTAATTTTCTTCTCCAAACAGGAACATTCAAGGATGAATTGTATCAGGTTGCATTGATAAAATCGTGTTGTGAATGCTTTTGCTTGCAATGATGAGTTCGGAACACTAATCTCAATTTGATATTTGAAAAGAAAACAATTTTCAAATAAATATCCTTCTTAAACTAGTATTGTACGAAAAGAGAATTTCAAAACCAACAACT
This sequence comes from Geophilus truncorum, assembly GCA_034695745.1. Classification (NCBI taxonomy): domain Eukaryota; kingdom Metazoa; phylum Arthropoda; class Chilopoda; order Geophilomorpha; family Geophilidae; genus Geophilus; species Geophilus truncorum. The sequence goes on along the minus strand of JAQFZP010000261.1, from coordinate 3,029 downwards.
CCCAAAAACACACAATTTCAAATGCAAAGGGTTAGCACCTCGATTTATAAATTAAAAATCATGTGTCTACCACCTGCAACTGCTTTTAACAACCACAGGTGTTGGGTGTTAATAACGGATTAATCGAGTAAAACGCAGTCATAATAACTGAAAAGCGATGCAGTCCCGAGATAAATTAACAATGCAAACACAGCTGCAGGTGCATTAAAAGAATATCCAACGCCCAGAAATGGAGCCGGTGCATGAATTAAGGAAAAATATTTTATACTTTGAAATTGGTAAATTTGAAAACTAAATAAAAAACAATTGAGACACGTTCATGGATATTTATGAGCTCGTAAAATGAAATCAATGTTTAAATTTATCGTTTCCTTTTTGTACTATACGAAACAAGAAAGAAAAAAAGAAAGAAAAAAAAATAAAAAAGAAAAAAAAAAAGTTTGAACTTCGAATTGAAACCAACACACACTTAAATTTAAAATTCCCATAATTCTCCAACCGGAAATGAGTTAAAGTAACTGTTTCAATTACAGTTTCCTTATTAGACACTCCATTTCCTTTTTGACTTTAACAGTCTAGTTGCCTTGAAAACAATGTTGGAAATTAAAAGCCATCAACTTCAAAATTGTGCATTATTGAACAGGTTAAAGTGGTTCTACCTGAAATCAATGGTAAAACTAATTAAAAACTTGCATAACATGCAGTTCCCCAAGTCATCCATTTTAAAGTTGACTGGGAGGGAAGAGGAGATGGAAAAAAAAAGCAAAAGGTGACAAGAAGTGGGTTAATGTTTGATAATGATGAGACCAAATTACAGGCTCAAATGTCCATATTAGTCCTAATTTTGCTCTACATTTTGCCCAGATAATTTTAGGTGTAAAGTGAATCACACTATGTGAGAGGTTGATGTTCCACAGTTCCCATAATCCTCTGGGAAATGGAGTAAACATGCATTCCCAGTCAAGTAGTTGTGTGTGTCTGGCCTCTCTCTTTAATTCAATTACAAAATTATAACTAGCTTGTAAGTGATATGATACAATGAAGTTTTAGCATGCCTGTGATAAAGTTAGGCCTGAATTTCAGTTTAATGTGCAGTTAAATCGAATTCAAGTTGCATTTAATTCTTTTTTAATGATCTTGAGACCTATTTTAAGCAAATATTGGTCAATGTCTGCAATAAATTGGTCATTTTTTTGCTTTCTTAAAAGTCTTAATTATTGTATTTACACTCAAGGATAATTCTGGCTTTTTTCACTCTACTTTTTGATGGAGAAAAATTTTCTTTTATCATGTAAAAGGGAAACACCCAAGAATTAATGAAAAACAAGAAATCGAAATAAATCAAAGTGAAATTCACTAAACCTAAATTCTACGACAAAAAAAAAAAATAACACTAAAAACACATTTTACTTTAAACCAGTTTTCGGAAAATATTTTAATAATTCACCTTTGAACTCAACCTTAATACTCAACATCCTATTTCTGACGCAGCGAAAAAGCAAAGTCCACCAGGAAAATGTGCAGAAAATGTAAACTTTAACCAAACAATTGCAAAAATGCACATCCTGTTGATGAAAAAAAAACGACACCTACACCAAAAGTATCGAATAGTTGGTGCAATTTGGATAAATTCGAAATTGGCATTCTAAGTTTGTTAATCTTCATGCTGATCCAGCACCAGCAAAGAAACCCATGGGGTCTAGGAGGGTCAAGGTCCTCGGCAATTGACCCTATCTAATGGAATGCAATATGACGCGTTGTTACGTCACTGCTCGTTATGTTTAATGGAGCGATGTATTGTAGCAATCGTTGTTATGCAAAAAAATTAAACTTTACTTCCCCTTTCGAAAGAAGCCGGGTGTAAAACGTGGGTAATGATTCGTGATGGGTGTGGGCTTGTGGCATTTTTATTGCTTGTTCTAATTTTTTGGACGCAGTTTAGATAGGTTTTTTTTTTAAAAAAAACGTTTGTCTAATAATGAAATGAGATAAGTTTTTGTGATTTATTTTTAAAGGTTTTAAAAGTTTGATCTGTTAATTATACGAGTCTGACAGCTTTTTCACGTATTTTTGCGGATTTATTCAAATTTATTCAAATTTGTAACTATTTTAAGGCTTTTTGTATTTTTTTATCTTGTTATTTTCGTATTGTTACAGCATTTGTCTTATTTTAAGTTAATTTATAAAGTTTTGTACATTTTATGTTAAATTCCAGCAATTTTTGTGGTTATTTCTGCGTGTTTTTAGTGCATTCCACTTCAACTTAAACAATAACAACCTGGGATAAGAATATTTGCATGTATGGTAAACCACCCGCAATTTAAAGCAGAAAAAAATTTAAGTGAGAAAATGCATAAAACATGCACCAACTTGGAAGATAAAACAGCGAAATTCATCGCCCAAAAAAAATAGCAGAAAAAACTTTTCCACAAACTTTTTTGTTCATTATTTATGAAGTAAAAAAATTATTTACTCTACATATTGAATGCTACACTGACGGGTGAATAAACAGTAATAAATAACCGGAAGTCGGAAACAAATCCGATGACGTTATATAATGAATTGATCACGAAATCCAAAAAGGGAAATCACATCATGACTACTAATCAGACAACGGTCACGATGCAACAATATCAACTCAACCTGAAACAGGTTCTAGTTTAGAAAAATCAAAACAGGAAAACATCAAAACATCAAACCAATAATAATTAAAAAAGAATCAAAACAATCCAAATATTGCCCAAAAGAATGAACCAACATTTAATTTTTTTATCTCTCTCTCTCTTATCTATTTTTTTTTACTGCATTGTTTATCACTTTCCCCCTCACTTTTTTCCCCACTTTTTTGTCGTTTTTCATTCAATAAAAATTCCATTCACGGAATTATTGTTGCGCACCTCATTAAGGACAAGGAGAAATTGCCGCAAAAAAAAATAGAAAAAAAAATGCCCAGTCCTACAAATCATTTCACCGAAATCCACCCACGCTGTCTCACATGTGGAGGCAGCGTTCAAGGAACCTCTCTCTCA